>PQXJ01000781.1:0-10424 GCA_004786225.1 Botryotinia narcissicola | reverse complement strand
GACCTTTTTTTATATTTTTTTTATAACAAAACTCAAGTGTTTTTTTTCAATATATCAAAAAAACTATAACATCTATAAATTCCATAACGAACAGTATCTCAGCGGCCATCTCCATCACTCTTTGCTTTCCACCGTTCTCACCAATATTATCAATATACCCGTTAATCCCATCGCACCAATCTTCACCTCCCATAACCTAAACATCGCGAAATCTCACTATTGCTTTCTGACCCTATTGTTAAAGCTCGCGAATATTAACCAACATCTCATGTGTATCCAAGATTGAAATAAACTGATCTACCATTCTAAGCTCCTATGTCTCTGATGTTGCATCGAAAAATCTATACAATCGTGCTAGGACCAAAAATATCTCGGCATGGGCAATACTTAAAAGTAATATTAGTAAGAAAGAAACAAGGACTATATCAAATGAAGTAGCTTACTTTACTCCGATACATGATCTTGCACCTTTGCTGAAAGTGCACAAGTGGTCGTTCAAACGCTTACCATCACTCCCAATCCAGCGATCAGTGTTTAATTCTTGTGCATCCGGCCCCCAAATTTTAGCACTGTTGTGCATCGTGTATGTCGACATACCAACCACTGTCTAGGTCATGTTAGATATAATATAGTAAAGGCTCGGACTCATGAACCTACCCCAGGTGGTACAATCTTGCCATCGACAACAAAGGCGTCTTTGCTTTTAGGTACAATTCGAGGCAATCTTCCAGGTACAGGCATAGCGACGCGCAAGGCCTCCTTGACGCATGCGTACTAAATTAGTCATGCCTTTGTTAACAAGTACTTACTTAGCACAAACTGATTTTGAAAACGATAGTTTTTATCCTTCACCAACCACCCTTTACAATTTGAATGCATAGGGACTTACCAGATAAGGAATTTGCTCAAGTTCTACCAAAGACGGCATCTGCTCTGCATTCGGTATTGCGTCTTTCAGGTCGTGCATCAGTCTTTCCTTGATTGCTTTGTTTCGGGTTATGTGATAGGATGCTATGCAAAGAGTAAAAGCTGTTGTATCTGCTCCTGCAACTAGAATATCCACAGCCTCGAGAGACTGCGCCTTGACGGTTAGTGAACGCAGGTGATCGAAAATGACCGGATGAGACGGCTCTATGGTTTTGTTCTTATATTGCATAAGTGACTCGTAGGCAAACTTCCTTCAGATTAGTATCATTTAAATCACAGAGGGAGTGAATATGCGCACCTGGTGCATACCGAGGACTCCACTCAAATGCTTATTGAACCGAACCGCAACAGGCAGCGGAATAATCATGGCCATATAGCGAACGACGGGCTTGAAGTACATTTCCCATATCCCTTCAACGAGCTTGTCGTTAACATCAAGGAATTCCGCGGAGAAGGAATCCGGAGATTCATTAAGCAGATTGGTCGAGCGACCGAATGCAAATCGTGAAATAACATCCACAGTCACACACCTAGGATACATAGTCAATAATGGAATCATAGCAGATGTGTGCGGAAAGTTCATAGAAACCATACCTGTAGCCATCGTACACATTGATGGAGCCCTTCTTAGCAAGTCTGCGGACTTTTCGAATGAACTTATCGACAGTCTCAGTGATTACAGGCTCTAATTCTGTTATCCCTGAACGTGCGAAGAGCGGATTCAGCAACTTTCTCCTCTCTTTGTGCAAGCTGGGCTCATGCTCCGCGAAGAGAGTGCCAGGTGTCTGGAATATTTCGTAAAACGCGGGCTCTTTCGGGAACGGCTTGGACTGGCTGTAAATGGTTCTGTAAAGATCAACGTCTGTAATATGTAGCTCGTTGGGACCTATGCGAAGGGCCTTTGTATTGTACTGTCTGTGCAGTTCCTCGAGCACTGCTTCAGGGAATCCCTTTTTGTGTTGTTCATACATCCATTGCTTTGAGAGAGCTGCTTGTCGTGGACCAGGAAATTTGGCTAGCGCATGTAGATGAGTATTGTAAAACGACCAGCCGAACCAGACCGTAACATAGATGATGGCAGCATATAGCCCTATCAGTAGTGGCATATACTGCTGCTGACCATCGCCGAAATAATTTCCAATATAATTCATGGCGTGCTAGAGGGAAAGGATTACACGTTATACGTCTTGGAGGCTCGGAGGATAGAAAACTGGATTTAGCAGCGTACTTTCATGCTGCATAGTTTAATAAATATATATGAAAAGGCTAGGGTACGCGATGATTCCATCGTATACCGATACTACTAGGAGCGGGAGCAACCGCTCTAGTAACTCGGTAGTTAGTACGGCTAGTTGTCATTGTTTCTATCGGAGAAAAGAAAATATCCGCTTTTGTCCGCTTTGAAGATTTTATGGGGTATAACCTTAGTGGTTGAATATAGTACGAGCTCAGACCATGGCTTACCGCCCACTTTAAGCGAGATAAAATAATTTCCACTTTTTTTTCGATATATTGTCAAATATTAATATATTTATGCAAGTTATACCCTTCGACATCTTCTTTTTACGTCTCATAAAGAGGTCGAGAGCTTTGAGTGGTAAATATTATATTGACTGGCAGGGAGGAAAAAAGTGAAGGGTAGTGAGGAATTCTGATGTTTCCCCACATTAACCCAATACATTTACGACGAAATGCTTACTCGTGTTTGAAGCTTGGATCTTTTTTGGGTAAGTAGCATTAGAGGCTAGTGGGGAACGGATAATAGATCCGGGAAATGCAGAATCAGTCATAGAAGGATATCTTCCATCAGCCAATCTTGTGAGATCTCCAATTTGCATCTTGGACACAATACTACATCTAGTCATCGTTCCGCGATGACCCCACTCTTCTCAAACCGGGACAATGGAGGACGGGATTCACAGACGGTACTTCCTTGGATACCAATTCGTGTACCCTGCATTGTTTTCCTCCGCACTTCAAGGTAAGTTTTAGTCAGGTTAGAGCTTTAAAATTTTCGATATTTTGAAACGGAGATTCTTTTCGAACTTTTGTCCGGTCTTCTATAAACATTAAATCTTTACAAGGGTGTATGATCGCAAGACGCTCTCTGCTCGCAATAAATAAATTTCGCTCACTTGCAGCTCACGTCACATTTCGCCCTCGGACTCTTTGGAAACCAAGAGACAGGAACAACATATAGCAGCTACACATATCTAAAAAATATCAGCTTGGCTTCAGTCTCACATGTCGATGTGCTTATCATTGGTGCTGGTCCTGCTGGACTGATGGCCGCGATATAGATGGCGAGATATGGTATCAATGCGAGGATTGTTGATAAGAGAGGGATCAAGATCTACAATAGGTGAATATCAGTATATTGCTTGTATGTATATTAATCCGGGTAGCGCGAATGCTAACTTGGACTTCAATATAATCAAGCGGACGGTCTTCAATCCCGAACCTTGGAGGTGAACACACTTAATATCTAATACGTATGACACTAATCTCCTGTAAGTAGATCTTTGATTCTTTTGGATTCGCGGATAGAGCATGAAAGGAGAATAATCATATGCTTAAGATTTATTTATGGAATCTAGATAAAAAAGAAAATTAAAAAGGTTGGATAGAATATTAAATATTATTCCAGGAATCAGTTGATTTCAGCAAGTGGTTTTACACCAAGGTATTGCTGTTATATGTTACCAGTCGGAGATAACCCCTGTGGTCATATGCTTTTATAAACCCCTCAATCATATCTTGTAGACAAACGAAAAAGAATATTCGACACACCTGCGAGCTTAGATCGTACTAAGCCGCACCTTCCGATTACATAAGCTTTATTATCATATACAAGCTATAGTTTCTATTAATAATATGAACGTTATAGTAATTATCTCTATAAGAACACTAATTGCAATCGATCCCTAGTTTATTTGTAATTAATCACTACTCTTATTCTTATTATTTAACTATAATAATATAAATGCTTATAGTATAGAAGTTATAAGAACTGCTATATTAAGCCTATAAATAATAAAAGGATTCTTTATTATGATTCAATTTAATGCTTTCGATAATCAAGTATAACTCAAATATAAGTTCTATTAATTATTTAAAACAATTTTTTATTAATTCGAAGCTAATAATATATCAAAGAAATTAGTTTTTAGTAAAAAAGTATATAATATAGTAATAAACAATATCAAAATTAGATTATCTCAAATTATGATATAATTTATAGCTGGAAATAAGAATAATAATAATCTAAACTATATTTATATGGATATTACAAAAACTCCGAAAAACTTTAGTGTATCTATAATGTTACGGGAGCTGCCTCTAGGGTCACGTAGAAGTGTCTAGAGTTCTCTCGAGATGATTTAGATTAGACTTCAAGTAGGAATTCAATAGATTATAACTAGTTGCAATTCTCGTAATTATAGTAATAAAACTAATGATTATTCTTAAGTATAAAGCTTTATATTATAATAAAATCTATTTCCTTATATAGATCTTCGTCCTTTTTGGATAACTGGGATAGCTAGATACTCCTGAAGCACTATTATTCCTGAGCTGTTTATCATAGAATATTAATTCCGTGATTCTTAGTATTCTAGTTTATTCTTTTGTTTTGGAATTAATCCTTTGGGATATAATTAATCCTAGTAAAGCCTTTTTACTTACTGTATTCTATCTTTCTTAGAATCTATTATCCTGGGAATTTTTTTCTAGTTTTCTATTGTATCCTATAATTAATATTATATATATGCCTAAGGCTTTCCTTAAATACCTAATATCCCCTGGTATATTATAGCTGAATTACTGAGGCCTATAATACCATTATAGCCTATAAGTTAGTAATTCTACAGCCTGTTACTAATCCGTTGTAACACTATCCCCTTCTTAACCTAACACTTGTCCCAAGCGTTTATATTAATATATTTTCCCTTTTATATATTTTAATAATTATAGTGTTTCTCTTCTTTATTATATCTCCTCTAAATATTAATAAAAGAAAAGAACAAATCCGTCTTACTCGTCTTATTGAATAAAAAGTTTTTGAAATTTTTTTATTCTCATTATACAAGCGCACTGATTGCAAATATATTATTTTGCCCTCTGATTCTTTGTAGTACAATAAATACATTCATAGTAGCAAAAAATGCGATATCCAAGGTCTATTTGAAAATAATTGGGAAAGTTTGTCCTAATAGTAGGAAAAGTTGAATTAAAAAAAGAAAAAGGCTATAACTAAAATCCTGTAATTATAAAAGTAGAAATATTTTCTATTGAAATATAAATTTGATATTCTTTATTATAATTTATAAATTCTTAATAAATTAGTAGAAGCGGAGGAAAAGAAAAGATTAGAAAAGGAAAAAATTGAAAAGGAGTATATTGAGAAAGAAATAACAAATATTAATATTATGTTTACTTCTATTGGTTTCTTTTTCTTCTATTTTTTCAATTCTTTTTTGTTTAATTTTTTTAATATAGATCTTGAGTCTTTATTTATAGGTATGGGTACTTCAAATGGAATGCCTATAGCTTCTCAGAGTAGCTAAGATCTTTCTTGAGTTCCTATATATTTTCTGAATATAGGTAGTCTAATCATTTGATCAAATACTTAACCTTGTTTCTAACGTATTTGCAATCTAATATTATTTCAACATTATATATAGCATTTGGGTTAATTAATTCAATTTTTGTAAATAATGTATTTAGCACTCCTGGTGATACTGGTTCAAATAAGGATATATGGAATACTGGGTGGATATTCATTGTGTCTAGTAATTTCAATCAATAATTAACTGTTTCTATTACCTTATCAATCTTAAATAATCCTAGTTTCCTATAGTCGAGTTTATTGCTTAATCTCTTTGTTTTAATATTTTGTTGTAGTAAATAAACTTTATTCCCCTCTTTAAGTATAGATTTCATATTATATTTTGTATTATAATATACTGCTGTTCTGAAAGATTTGAATCTTAGATCAAGAGTTAATTACTCTTAAAGATCTTTCAGTTATTCGACTTGTACTATTACTGATTCAACATTAACTTCTTGTGGTATCAGGATTTTATACACTTATGAATTAAAACCAAAATTAACTTATATTAATATGATTTTTATGATTTCCGTTTCCAATATATTGTATATGAATTATGTTATGGGTAATAGCTCTATTTAATTATCTTATCAATAATTTATATAGCATCTAATATATATTTCCATTATTTAATTAATCCTCTCTTTTTAACCATCTATCTATAAATGTAAATATATTAATATCTTTTTTTTGATACCCATAAATACTAATAAAATAATTTAGAATCTCAAGGTAAAGAGCTTATCTCAATCTTATATTATTTTGTTTTATATTTTTTGTATGCTCACTATTCCCCTTAGGAATATATATTCTAATTGCTTAATATTCTATATTTCCTTGAATAATATTATATAAGCAAATTTCATTAGTCTATTTACTATATTGAGTATTGCATTATACTCAATTCCTGTAATAAGATCCTTTGAAAATAGTAATTTAATTATAAAATCCTATATAATTGACTTCCATAATTAAGAAGATATATTTGGTGTCTAGAGCTGACCATACAGAGTATATTATAATAATTTGTTTTATATATATTTATCACAATTTCCAATAATTTTTTTAATTATTATTCTTATTTATAAAAAATAACTGATTTTCTTTATTCTTATAAATATTCTTGTAATTCCTTAATGTTCATATGTTGATAACTTATGTTATTTCATTACGAATTTCTTGATTATTTGACTCGGAATATATATTTTTTCATAAAAATATATAATCTTATTTTCTATTGTGAATCCTGATTCTATTGTTTTATATATTCGTATAGCTATAGTATCCTTATTATAATATAATTTGATTTGTATTCTGAGATAATTGTTTTTCAATATATATATATCTATTATCTTTTATTTATTTTAAACCAGTGATTCGCTTTCTTTCTTGAATATAGCATATAATTCGTATAACTTATTCTCTTAATATTTTGGTTTTCGGCTGAAAGCATCGGCCCTAGCGTTTTCTGATCCTTTGATATATAAAATCTTAAAATTGTAATTAGCCATTGTTTCTAATTATTTAACCTATCGTCTATTTAATTACTTTGTTGTAATAAAGTAAACCAAGTTCTTGTGATTTGTATTCACCTGTACTATATACTTTGATCCTTTTAAGTATATTTGCCATTCTCTGAATACATCTATTATCACTAGTAATTCTTTATTATATATTTCATAATTCAACTCAGCTGGTGATAGCTTTTGTAAATAGAATACAATTAGTTATTATTTCTTATTCTAACTCGTCTATCTCAGAATTACTTTTATAACAAAATTAAAGTAATTAGTTTTTATTATAATTAGTTTTTTTAGATTGAATATTAATAGTATTGGTTCCTTTATTATTGTTTATTTGAGTATATCAAATATTTCCTATACTTCGATAATTCACTTAAAACTTCCTTGATTTTTTTTGGTTAAATTAGTTAAGGATATTGTAATTCCTAAATAACTTTTAATAAATCTTTGATAAAAGTTAATAAATCTTAAAAAGGATTATAATTCCTTAATTATATTTGACTGCTTTTATTCAAACATTACCTTAACCTTATTTTTGCTTATCTTGAGCCTTTGGCTTGATATGGTAAACCCTAAGAATTCAGTTTTCTTAATATAGAATTCGTATTTGTTTGGTTTATATAGCAAATCTACCTTAACTAAACTTTTGAGGATACTGCTAACATTCTTGATGTATTGATTTTTATTATTTGAATATACTAGAATGTTGTTCAAATAGTATATATAACAAATATTTAAGTATGGTGATAACATATTGTTTATAAGTCTTATGATAGTAGCTAATACATTAATTAGTCCGAATAATATAATTTGGTATTTGTATAGCCCGTATCTTATTTTGAAAGCAGTTTTCCATTTCTTGTCTTTCTTTATTCTAATCAAATGGTATCCGTTGTACAGATTCATCTTAATGAATATAATAACTTCGCCTAATCAATCTCTTAATTTTATAATTAATGGAAATGGATATCAATCCTTTTTTATAAGTGTGTTAAGCTTTCTATAGTCCATAACTAATCTTTTAATACCATTCTTCTTAGATATTCACATAATTGGATTTACTATTTGGGATATGAATTCCCTGATTTATTCCTTGGCCAAATTATTATTAATATATTCTCTAAGCATCTTTAGCTTATCAGCTAATATTGAATAAATTGGGGTATATATAGGTATCTTGCCTTTCTTCAATATTATCTCATGATTTCATAACTTGTATTCTAACAAAGCCTCATGAATCCCTAATTCCTTGAATATATGTTCATATTTCTTATATTATTCTAGTATTATAGGCTCTTCTACCTTGATTACGATTTCCTACCGTATCATTGACTTCTGCATTTGTAGAGGAGATATACTAGCTTTTGCTTTTAATAAAGTACTCTGGACTGGGTGTCCTATATCACCAGGATTGTTTGTGTTCAACTCCCCTTAACATGTGTTCCATCTTGCGAACGCCTTGAACATATTCTTATAATTATTCTTGCATTGATCGAATGTTATTATCTTTTATAATCAATTTATTTTAGGATTATATACCTTCAACCATAGTATCCCTAATATTATCTATTATTATCCCAATGGCATAATGTCAAGCTGTATAACTTTTGAATATTGGGTTATGTTTATTTATACTGGTTGTATCTCCTATGAAACATTCCCATCAGATTCTGCTAGTTGTTCGTTAACTAACTACAATTAATAGGGTTTTTGTTTCTTTTAGAATAAAACTTTTAAGTATTTTGTAGCTTCTAATATAATAAAGTTTTCTATAGTTTCTGAATCTATTATATCTTATTATATTTATCCATTTATTTTGATCTTACAATATATCTATTCTGTTTATCCTATATTATTTAATTGCTTGGTAACTTTTTTTTTTTTTGTTTTATTTGATTATTGTTTTTTTGTCTTTTTTTTCTTAAGGAATCATTCGGTTGCTTTTTTATCTAATCAATAAATTCTATAGAATTCATTATAGCAAGTAGTCTATCTTATTATTACGTGATTTGTTGGTATCTCTTCTTTAATATATTCTTTTTTTATTAACAGTGATAGGGTTTGGTAATACTTCTATTCCCATAAGTCTACTATATTCATATCCTTTTTGTTTTGTGATAGCTCGTCTAATAATTTCTGGAATTTCTTAATAATAAAGATCTCAGTTTCTTCAATCTTAACTAGGTGTTCCTAGAATATAAAGGTAGTGTTAAGTTGGCTCTTATCAAATTTAGATTTAAAATTACTTTTTTTTTTTTTTGCCTTTTTATTTCAACAATCCACTGCCCAATACCCTGCTTTTCTATATTTAAAGTATAAATTGTTTTTCCATCTTCATTTCTTTTCTGAATTATTATTATTCTTTTTATAGTACATAGCGTCTAGTTCCATAGGGTCCCCATAACTTTATATACTATAATATAATCTATTCTTATTCTTACAATAGCACCCTTATCTATAATTTGTCTGAGGCTTATATGATTATTGAGTTTGTTTGTACTTGTATAGACGATTATTAGTATCAATAGAACTCTTGATTAATTTGTTTAAGTTATTGTCCTCCCCTTCCCTATCAAGTTCCAAATATACTTCTAGTTTGAATCCTTTTTGATAATAACTTATAATAATGACCTCATCTTATTTAATTGTTCTTGTATATCTTCAGAACTCTATAGTATACTTCAATACCAATTCTGTTTGTTTGAGGTTGAAGATCTTCTCTTTCACTACCTCTAACTCATTAAAGTTTCCGAAGATTCTATGGATTTCTGTCTTGAATCTTTTGAAATTATTGAAGATGGTTCTTATGGGTTATATGTGTTTCCTATTGTTATACTCAAAATAGTCGTGTAGGTATGATTGAATCTATTTGCCGGCCTTACCTTTGAGATATGATATAGCCCAAATACTCTTAGATTTCTTTTCGATGAACTTATTTTAATTGAATCTAAAATAGATTTCAAATTGTAATAGAAAGGTATCGAGTTTCTATTAACTTTCTTGATACTTGTCTAATAAGGCAATCTTGAGTGTTTCGTTGATGGTGATCTCCTTGGGAGTATTAGTTATTTCGACATTATCGAAGTTGCTTGCTGGGGTCTGTTGGGTTTTGGAAGAACTATTGAATGCCATATTGGCAATTGATATTGAATCAGTACTTGAAGTAGAAAGAGTGCTCAATGTGTTATAGGAGCTGCCTTTAAGGTTATGTGAAAGTATTTAGAGTTCTTTTGAGATAATTTAGATTAAACTTCAAATAGGAATTCAATAGATTATAACTAATTACAATTCTTGTAATTATAATAATAAAACTAATGATTATTCTTAAATACAAAGCTCTATATTATAATGAAACCCATTTTTTT
>PQXJ01000780.1:0-10426 GCA_004786225.1 Botryotinia narcissicola | reverse complement strand
CCGCGTTTTCATTTTTCTATACAAATTTATTGAAAAACGCGGATTATTTAGTGTCATTTTAGAGTGACCCACCCCCTCCCTACTTCAAAATATATTAAATTCATTTAAATACAGATTATTCGATAGAATTCGTTATTTAATGTTTAAATATAAATTCAAAATCCGCTTTCAAAAAGCGCGGAATATTTAGCGGATTCAGTGCGGATTTGTACATCCAAACTAGCCCTAAAGGCGTACTTCGATGGTCTCTCTAAGCGACAAATTCTGGAATATTGGTAATTCTATTATCTAAAAATGCTGAGGTATCATTGAATTGGTTGCCTTCATGCGCGAGACATTCCAAGCAACAGAAATCTTCTCCAAGGTATATACATTTACTTGCAATATAAGAAGAAGTCTTTACATTCACTTGACAATGTAAATTGCCAAAGTACTAAAGAAGATAAACCAGCAGAGTCTCTCATAGATGTATACATAGGTCGTGAAGAGCCTGAAAATTTGCTCAATCAGTATGTCGGATAGAGAACTCTAAACCTTGATATGTTATTGGATTCTTCCAAGCTCAAAGATGCGTTTCGACATAGATTTGTTATCTATAGGGTAACATATCCGGAATATATCTCGTTCTGCGAAAATATACTCCGGTAGATGACAGTGAAAGAAAATTGGCGTCAGAGCTTTCGCTGTCTTTACCCTATGCTGGTTATGTTTGACCTAGAACTTGTTGTCTACGGTTCCCAATGCCAATAGTCGAGGCAAAGCTCCAACCGAACTTGATTACTGGAAAAGCCTAATCACCGCAGGGGGGTCCATTTAAGGACAGCCTTAGTGGGCTACCGAGAGCCTAAGTGTGCTGCTTTCCTGTCAACGGCTTACATACTGGCATTTTTCTTCATGCTTTAGAATATTTGGAGACTTATGTAGAAACTGCAAAGTTTATCTCGTAATGAATAGGGTCTGGTTAACCTATATTTGCGGAGCTGAATAATCTTGAAATATATGAATTCACTCTAACTCTTAGCTAGGAGGTGTTTGTGCATGACCAAAGCCGATCTCAATAGGTGGATCTTATGATTCGACTCGTACTTGGGGGGACGGATCAATCTATTTGAGAACCAAATCTCTGCAACCAATACATCGTAGACGTTTATATCTGCGTACTTTCGACGGAAATCCATCCTATGAATAAGTAAACTTTTAGACGAACTCGAAGTGTTGTTCGATCGCTTTGCAGGCAAGTTTCTTTCGAGGACCGCAATTTATTGTACGGAACACGAGTCTTGTATTTGTATCCTCTGACAACGATTTAGACATGTATGTGATTTGAATTTCTTAGTCTCATCAGTGGAATGTCTCGCCATCATTTTTTTCATAGTTCTGCTGTCGCTTATCTTGCGAGCTGTACGCTAGATGCGAGTCTATTGGATCACAAGCGATCGGTTTGTACACCCATCGAAGTCCCTTGGACGTCTTTTGGGGAAAAAAATACTTGGTCCCTTGCTTGAATATCGATCATTTCCTGGAGGTGATGATTGGCGTGTTTCTCTTCCCGACTTACAGCTCGTTGTCCAACATAAACGAACCTTAAATACAGTAGTGATATTTGATAATCCTGAGCTCTGTATTCACTAAGGGGTGATAACCCAAGATATACAAGTACCCGAAACTATATTTAAGAATGTATTGTATGTAAGTGGTAGAGAAATCAAAGTCTGATCTTCGATACCAATAATGGTACAGGCTGTACTTTCGAAGCCTCGTGATATACCCGGAGGGAAATGTTTTTCTACTGATATGATGGCCGAAGAAATGGATATTCCATGGAATAGAAGTGGATAACTATTGCCACTACAGATTAGATGACTACTGTTATTTCTTTCCCATGCTTGTCGTTATTTATAATAGAAAAGCGGTCCTCGATCCCTCAATCCATCCTCTGCTTCATCTCTCGTATGCAGAATTACCTTGATGACTGCTCTTGTCTCACAAAGAAGCATGGATCCAGGGGAGGAGCTATCTATGTTTCGTGAATGCTATACTTCTTCTATCGAGCACAAATTCGCAGTACTAATATCCACCGTGATAGGGTAGAAAATCCAGGAGGGATTACTACCCCACTGCTGTTAATTCACTATACTGCTCAAATCACTGAATAACAATCCTGATGTGAATCGAGAAGTAGTTTATCAGACTATCGGGGCTGAGATCTAGCGGCTGAACATTGAACCTAGAAGCGTAGAGATTCTCATTAGAAATTCTCTTCCACACAAAGAACACGGATGACAAAGCTATCAAAAATCTAAGACCGAGTATCTTTCTGATCTATCAGGCTCTCTTATATACTATTTGAGCGCTTCTGAACAGCATCTTTTGATTGATTTTCAAAAGCCAGGTTTGAAGTCAATATTCTTATCTATAGTAATACTAAAACCATACACCCAAATCACCAATTTTTCACTTCACTTCCGAAAGAAAATCATCGCTGTCACTAGAACTGGACACTCTTGCTTACACTTTCGTCTCAACTCCGTTCAAATCTCGTTGCCAAGTCTTCTCGCACTACTGCGAATATACAGATGAGAATTTATAGCTATGTGAAGACCTACCAGGCAAAGATAAAATCCGATGGGGAAGGATTCCACAAACTTCAGAGCTTGAATCGAAGTTTTCTTGCATAGGATATTTTCTTATCAGAGCCACATCAGCCAAAGTTGGACTGCTATGCTTGAGTAGATTTGAGATTCTAACAACTTCGTCTTCCGTTTTCTTATGCAAGTCTTTGGTTGACTTCAGATCACAAACGTGCTAGTATATTTGTATTCACTTGGATCAGCAGATTCATGTTGAGCAATTTAGAATGGGGAACCAAGTAGTAAATGGTGGCGCTAGTAGGGCTAGAAGCACTTTTTTGTACGCAACAGGGAAGAAGTGCTTTCTCAAGATCAGATCCTTGAACGAGGTTTCCACGTTGACGATAATAGGTAATATTTCGTAGCTGAATCAATTGCTACTTACTACCGAGTCGTCACAACAGGAACGGTTGTTTCCTTTTGAATCCTCACGCTAAGAAGTAAAGAGTGTAGGTATGTCTGTATACTACTCAGGATTTGAGGAATAGGTAGCTTTGAAAGAATTTACTGTCATCTTTCCCATTGTGCCATCATTATTTTTCAATCAACAGCAGAATTTGACTGTCAATTTTCTCAGAGTTACCATCTGAATTCGTCGCATTACATCTAATCCAGTCCACAGGGTAAAACAACATGCATACCTCCCATATAGTGCAATGAAACCGCCGTACGAAAGAAATGGGAATCACACTCCTACTGGACATTCATAATGTATGCAAGATCCATAACTGTAGCTTCAATTAGAAAAGATATTATTAGTTGACTATGGTCTCTTATAAGTAATGATTTGATTGTGTTGTGAAGCCATACTCACGAGTAGCGATGAATCGCAGCATTCGCATGCCCATTCATTCACTTCCTTCGTACCTTGCTCTAGAACTCAAGTTTCGACCCACGCAGAAACATTAGGTATCCCATTAATGCGGGGGAGATAGGTTGTGAATATCTCCCGATAGATATATAGACACGAGGGTAAATAGCTATTTTTGATACATCTAGTTGTGAAGACATTAATGGAAGATATAGAGGAGCTGTGTACCCACCAAATTCCGATCCGCAACATGCCCCCATCCCATCATGCGAGACAACAAAAGAGCAGAGAAAACGCTGGTAGGGCTCTGATACTCAATCAAATTCTATCTTCATTGTCGATTATGTTTCGACTATCACTCACGTGTTTTTGTTGTCCTTTGGACCGATTTCTTCTATTTTTTTTATCTGTAAGTTCCTCCCAGGAGGTAAATCTATGTATACTTGACTGCACTTGCATGGAATTACGCATTGTATGTACGTATAGAACTACCAATGATTTTGTAGCTTCAGTCAGGCATAGGGATCGTTGAATTGAGCTTGTATCTCAATTCTAGCGCATACGATTTGTTATCAACTTTTTCTTTTATACGAACTCCTGGTGTAAGATATGCTTGGAAGCTATCCTGTATATCCACTATTGCCTTTTTTCGGCTTGATACGCTAATTTCTTGCACGCCCATGGATAACAAGTAGATCCTGCTCAAAGGATTAGTGAATATCGAGATGCTAATTAAACGCCAATTAGCTGCGTTATCTTGTGCATGGAACGAAAACGCAGACTGGGTATTTATATACCGCAGACAAACCCTACCTCAAACTAGTAGAGTCTGATGGTAAAGCCTTGATGCGACAAGCCTTGAGGCTATCATCTTCTTTCTAAGGTTGAAGAAGAGCTGGGGTTCATACAGACCCTAAATTAGTGTATAGTAGGAAGAAATGGCCATCTTTCTTTTTTGCTATCACTCATCTGAAATCTCAACCCTAAAATCTTCTTATCACTCTACTCATCTCTCGACTATTGTCAAACATAGCATCCCTACCATCATCTCCATAAACATCATAGCATCCTATTATTCAACAACCCAAACCATCAAACTACCAACCCAATATCTTCAAGCAAAAACACCACTCCACACCTTTCAGCCCACTCACCTCCTCCCTAAACCCCATATTCTCTTCCCCTTCTTCTTTCCACTCCACCCACCAATCCTGCTGGTGTTGATCGTGGTATCTTTCTACCGACTCCCAACCTCAAATCGAGAAAGAAGCATTCCTTAAAAGTACCTGAATCTAATCCCTCCTGCGAACTTCCGCGCCCATCAAGCGAGGAGAAAAATGGGCTCGAGAAAAGTCGAGATTCAAATGAGGGGTATCGACTCTATCAGGCTCTCAGCATTACTGAACGGTTCAATGCCGTAGCTTGTTGCAGTGAATTTAATCGCTGTGTAATAAATAAGTCGTTTTATGATATACCTAACTGAATGCAGAGGAATTCAGCATAGGTACCTATATCTAGAACCAATCCTAAAGATCTCGATCTCCTTCAAAAAATTTGTCAAAAGCGAGTGCTGGCCCAAGCAGTCCAAGGTCAGACAGACACGCCAACTTCTGAAGAAAGCGTGTCCGGAAATTCCGAAGCAGTATGCTCCGAGATTTGAGAATCTGCAAGCTCGTTGGAACGGCGCACCCCTCAAGTTGAATGGGGATCAGAAAGCTATGGAAACTCTATGCCTTTGATTGAATACTGAAGAGTTCGTTGTTGATAACGGTATCGTAGACGACAAAAATATAGCACAGCACAGCAGCGATAAAGAATCTTTCCGCGAGGATGCTGCGGAGGAGAAGCAGATTTCAACACGGAAAGCCACGCACGCTGTCTACTTCAATGGCAATACCCATATAGATCAATTGAACGTTAAACCATCAGTACTCATCCAATATTCTCATATCACAAACATCATTCTCATTGCCATTTTCCAACCTCACATTGAATCGCACTTCCCGTTTCCATTCCAACGGATATTGCACACCTATACCAATATCTACTATCCAGAGCATGCAAATCGAGTAAAATAACACACCTTCGGTCCTTCCTATTGCCGACAACAAAACGATCAAGGTATCCTCACTTCAACTACAAACCATCGAAACACATTGTGTCTTCAGTCAAGCAAGTATGCTCAACACCCACACCCCAATAAATAGTAGCGAATGGGGTACTCAACTATCCTATCCTTCTATCCCCCTATCTCTCACACGAAAACAAGCGTTTATATAGCACAGCAATTCCTTCCAGAAAATCTCCCACGCAACCGTAGGAGAAATCTCGACCGTGCAAGGTAGCGGAGTACTGCGATTGCAAGGATAGTAAGAGTATATAAGTGAATAGAATAAAGTTATAAGCCTACCAACCCAACCCCTTAAAGAGTCCTAAGAATCTCCCAGCACAGAACTCTCTCAAGATCTAATAGATTCACGAGAAGCAAAGAAATCGGACACGTCGTCCCGTCCCATCCCGTTCATGATCCTGGGAGTGGCCAAAGTCTGATTGTAGTATTAGCCCGGGGGAAGCTCATCTTACTTATGTGATATTTAGGGGTCTCGCATAAGTTCATTTCGTTACAATCTTTCCATCTTGGTTGGCAATTATTTTCAACTACTGTCGTTATTCAGAGTTTTTGTCACTTCGGTCCACTTTTCATCTTTCACTTGATCGAGATATGGTAAATTTTGAACTTTGTGGCTACTTCTTCGTGAACAATGTACTCTTTCATTTAGCCTTGTTGTGTATGTCTAGGTAGTCATTTGAATCAGCAATGCATAGATCACCTGTTTCCATAGTATGAGATACCGGGACAAAGTAATTGACTTGATTGATTCTCAGGTATAGTCTTCATATGGAAGGGTATCAAATCACGAAAATATCTACTAAAGCCATGGTATCATGCCAACCGATCCATTCCTAGAACTTCAAAACGCCGTATTATCCTTAGTGATATCGTAAATCATTATCATAATAGCAACCACCCTTTCATTTCCTCAGGAGATAATTTTTGTAGTAGGGATGATGCAGTAGAAAAAGTGAAAGATCAATCATCAACATCTACCAATGCTTCATAACTAAAATCTGCTCCTGATAAGCCATCAAGACATTCCACGTTTCCTTACGCTTCATTCCCTCCTTAGCCCAAATATCTTCCAAAGCAGTCGTTCCATTGAAGTACTTCACAAACTTTGGCCACAATGCTTTTGCCTTGGGGTCAGTCCAACGCTTACCGATAGCTGCAATGTACATTGTCTCTACATGGCTAGCCTTGTGGGGGTCGACAATGGCATAGGAGGATATGTATTTCAAGTGCTCTGCGTTGTTCAAAGAAGGATGTTCAGTGGCTTCTGGGACGGGCATTTTCGCGAATTCGTCTTTCGTGGCCTTAGCTTCTGCGACTGTCTTAGCGGCGAGTCTTTCAAGGCGTGCAGCTTCGGCTGCTTGCTCAGTAGTGAGAGGAGCTGTTGGGTCGAGAGCTGTCGCCTTCTCAGCATCTGTAGCTTCTTCAGAAGAGTTGCCTTCTGGGGATCCGGGCGCGGTATGAACAGGTGGATTCTTTGTTCTCTCGATAGCTTCTGCCTTCAATTGATATTCGACCTCGTAAATGATCTCAGGCCAGACCCAGATCCAACAAAACGTTCGCAGATGAGTAACCCAGCCCCCACGTATGAGCCATGCAAGCATTTCCATATATTTTTCATGATGACTCTTGGAGGGAACGAAGGACTTGTAGGGGCGAGGAGCATAGGATATTTGGCCGAGAAAACTTTGTAAAGATGGAGCAAAAGGAAATGCTTTTTTCCACTGCTGGCTTGCTGTAATTAATTTGTGCATATCGCAGTTTGGAGAAACGATAAACATGTCGCGGGCATGAATAGGTGGAATAGCAATTGCTTTACGCCAATAGATCAAATGTTGTGAGAGAGTAAGAACCTCATCAAGACCAACGTTGTTTGCTTGAGCGACTTGTTGGAAAGATAAAGTAGGCTTGGCCCATTTAATAACCTGAATTAAAGGAGCGGAAAGCTCTTTATCTTCAGATGATATCTCCGCGGTAACGTCAACCTCATCCTCAAGAAGCAGAAGTGCAAAATGCTTATCAAGCTGTGTAGGGTCTGGGTTACCTTCCTCATCGACAAGAGGGTTGGCACTAGAAAGTAATACGCCGGGCTTTGCTCGCTCGTTGGGGTTTGGAAAGCTCATCAAAAATGTCGGAATTGGGATATGAAGAGACAAATCAATGGGAGGTTTGGTATCGAGACAAACGGTGGTGATGTTATTGTTGACAACGGCATCGTAAACGTCGCGCATTGCATCTGCCAATGTGGATTTGATCATGATTTGGCTCCATAATTGACTCATTGGGCGCTCTATCAACAAGTTAGATTGTGAAGTAAATTCATGTACAAGAAGAACTTACTATCTTCGCGGGCTCTCTCCTTCATGCCTAGAATAGTCTCAGATTCTTTCCAAACATAATTGCTCTGAGCTTGGGCATGGTTGAGGGCCTTATTGAAAGTCTTGATAACATGCTCATACAGCTCCTCGATTCTCTCATCTTGTTCGTGCCTAGGTAAACTGATGACGAAGACCTCGTTAAACATTGTCATTTCTCCATGATCATCACCGTCATCCGAACTACTGCCCTTTTTTGCTTGACTGCCGCTAGCCGCCTGACCTTCTTCTGCTTCATCTTCATCCTTGGCTACCTCTTTGCCCTTCTTCGACTTTCTCGGCTTCTTCCAAAATCCATCCTCGCGGATGTGCAAGGGATAGGAAACAAAGTAGAGATTGTCAATGGACAGCTCAAACTTCTTTTTATGGTATGCGCGCGGTGGGGTCAAGATACTCGCAAGATCAACGGTAGGAAATTCGCCGAATTGTTCCCAAGGAACGATTTGTTCGCCGTCTCTGCCTTCAAGGTGATCGTCGTTTTCAATTTCCACGTGACGCGATCTACTGCCATTTCCACCATTCCCCTTTTTTCCATTCAAGTTCAATTTTCCAATCTTTGAAGCAATCGGGTCTTCAAGATCGGAGAAGTCGTCGCTATCATCCTCATCGCTCCCTGTTCGCTCTTCGAGCTCGCTCTGATCAGTTTCCGTGCCATATCTATAATTGCGTGGTGGTGGAGCAAATGATGGTCGAGGTGGATAGTGAAAAACAAAATGTGGTCCTGTTTGTGATTTGATAACAAGAGCAACGGCAATTAAGCCGGAATCGATGAAGGGTTCAGATTTGTCCATATTGAAAATTCTCCCTTCAAGATTGTATGGAGGTTTTGAAGGTTGATTCTTGGAGGTTGTGGCTTGCTTTCGAGAGCTTTGTTTTGGCTTGAGAGGCATATTGATCAAAGAGGCCCGTGCAGAGTAGAGTGCTGGCCCGAGCTTCTGATATATGCTGTTAGTAATTGTTACCCCTAGTATGAGTTCTGAAACCTTTTAAAAAATACTTACAGATTCTAGATTGTTATTGTTGGAGAGAAAAAAAAAGAGTAGGAAGTTGAAGTTACTGCTGTTGTTTACAAGTTCTCACAGGTTCTCACAGTAGCCTGACTTTTGCAGTCTAGCCAATTTTGCAAGGAACTTGCTTAGTCGTTCGAGAACCACTGTCAATAACAACCATCACTTACAATTTCTTCAATTACATTGACATACAGCTTGCAGTAGCAATGACATTCGAAAAAAATGATGAAATGTCTACAAGAAAAGGGTGCTACTTCTTTTCCAAAGGAAGAGTAAAGATCTAATCTACAGGTCTGAGCAGCATAAGGTTCCATAAGCTTCCGTCGTTTGACTTTAATTTACCCTTGATGTTCTTGATATATGTGAACCTGTCTATCTTACTAGAACCCGTTCTCAGTGCATTGATGCAAACCAGCTTCATGATTTCAAATGAAAAATACATCAACAGATCTGAACTCCTACTCTCATTCATGGACTGAAATACTTGGTTGTCATTAACATTGATATCCACCGGAGAGAGATAACTCAGTCAAGTCGGCATCATGGATATACTTCAACCATTACAATCGCAACTTATACTTAGTTTATTGTCAAGGAGTGAAGAACACAAGATACACCACCATTTCACCACCAAATTCCATGAACCTAACTACCACGCCCAAACCTTCATCCTCACCCACCTCCACCAATCGACCAGATATCTACTCCTGTCCTCTCCTCGGTCCCTCTCTCCCCCATCACTCCTTTCTTTTTCCAACAGAAACTCATCTCAAACGAAATACATCGGTAGAGAAATCCACGATTATCAACCCATACATAGCATCAGTAAAAGACCACACAAGATATCCCTTCTCCGAAAGAAAGTTCCACAGAACCTCGCAAATTCAAAACATCGCCAACGATTCCCCGGAAAGAAAAGAACTTCAACCATTTGCAACTTTCAATTGTTGTCCACAATTCCAAATATCACACTCGAGATCTATATTCCCATACCCGAGAAGAAGGCGAGTGAGAGAAAAGCAGAGATACCTGGCGGGTACTGAATCTGGATAACCAAATGAACTGAATCTATGGACATAACAAATCGCGTTCCTATGATCCTCTACAAGAATGTTTTCTATACACAACCCCTAAATTGACGCTCCGAGCTCAATAGCTCCAAACAAGACAATGGCTATCTCATTCCAAACCCTAGCTCAGCTCGCGCAGCAAGGTTCTGAGC
This sequence comes from Botryotinia narcissicola, assembly GCA_004786225.1. Taxonomy (NCBI): domain Eukaryota; kingdom Fungi; phylum Ascomycota; class Leotiomycetes; order Helotiales; family Sclerotiniaceae; genus Botryotinia; species Botryotinia narcissicola. The sequence goes on along the minus strand of PQXJ01000780.1, from coordinate 250 downwards.
CAAATCCCCGCATAGTCACCGCAACACTCATTAAGGACCTTGGAAATCTATCATGTAGCAATCCAGGTTTCAAAAAATGCACTGATTCCACCATGTCCGCCTCAGTTCCCTACCTCCCTCAACCACGTATTCGCTTCTTTCCCATCCTTAATGCAAACCATACCCATCTCTAGTTCACTGTGTTATGTTTTTGATCTTGACCTCATGGCACACACTCCATAATCACCTACATAGACTCCCTCCCCCCTCC
>PQXJ01000779.1:0-10433 GCA_004786225.1 Botryotinia narcissicola | reverse complement strand
CTCCTCCTCCTCGCATCCAAATAAACCATAAACTCCCTATAACTCTCCGGCAAAACCTGCACCTCCCCCTCCACCTCGAACGTATAATTAAACTGTCCCGTCGGTTTCGTCTCGCCATGTTCAACATTTTTAACCTTTGTGTCTACTCTAATCTGCACCCTCGTTTTCTTTCCTTTAACTTTCCCTCCCTCTCCATCATTCCTCTCTATGTCCATCTCCGTCTCCGTCTCTGCATCCCCCTCCCCACTAACCAGCGGCCGATCCCCATACGCAAGCGTAGCACTCACATACAGTACACTACCCACGGGCACGGGATTCTCAAAAGTACTCGGATCCAAACCTAGGAAAATAGGTCGCGAATGCGATATAGCCGATGCGCAGGTAAAAGCGAGTTCGAAGGTGGATTTGAGGAGGAAACCGCCGAAGATCATGAAATTGTGGCGGTTGCGGTATTGAGGCTGCATGATTTGCACAGATTGGATGGTGGAGTTGGTCATGCGGGTGCAGGTTTTAGGGAGGAGGGAGGGGGTGTTGGGGTCTAGAGGCGGTTAGTGGTGGTTAGTGGGTGATAGATCGGTCTGGTTTGGGTTGGTTTGGTATGGGTGACGGAGTAGAAGAAGTAGAAAGTGAAGATGAAGGGGGTAGAGAATGAAGGGGTTGGTGGAAAATGGCTGGGGTAATTCAATCAACGTATAAGAAGGTCAAAGGAATTTTCCCTCCTTGCTCATTTATAGCAACCCATCGAAATGAAATATCATGCAACCACGAATCTTCCATTTTCGTTCCTCAACCCACCTACCCAAGATCCAAACAGAATTTTTTAACACCAAAAGAAAAAGAAAAAGAAAAAGAAAAGAAAAGAAAAGAAAGAAGACACAAATTCAACATACCATGATAATCCAACGTCTTCAACCACATCCTATGAATCAAATCACTCTCCTCATCATCCGGCTCCATACTCCTCAATCCCCTTCCCATTTCTCTCTTCTTCTTATCATAACTCTTCCTCCCCCTCTCAAACCAAGCTTCCTCCACTTCCCCCTCCGGCCGCACCCCCGCAATCCTCACCGCTTTCTTCGTAACCGGATCGAGCGACACCATCGTGAACGCACATTCCATAAAAACATCTTCTTTCCTCCTCGGTTGATTTTCCTGTCCCGCAGACGGAACTTTGCACACTTGTAGCGAGACTTCCATGCTGGAGCGTCCGGTGGCAAAGGTCACTTGACCGGATAATTCGAGATCGCAGATTTCGAGAAGGGGTCGAGAGAGCGTGATGCGATCGACGGCAGCGGTGACAGTCATGACGCGATCGCCAGTGTGTTTATAGGAGATTACTCCGGCGAGGGCATCGAGATCCTGGTGTGGGTGTTGGTTTATTTCTTTCTCCTTTCCTTTCACGGATCTCATCTCCTCGCTCTTCATGAGTTCTCACAAACTTCTTATAAGGCTCTTTCCAACTCCTCTCCAGCTTCCCTCCCATCACAGCAAACAGAAAACAAAAACAAAAAGGCAAAAACTCACCATAAAGATAGCACCTAATCTAATATGTCCACTCGCCGTGATATAATTATCCAAAAGCCAAGGATCGCTTGCCAATGGCAAAATCTACATGAAAATACACACATATCGTTAGCATCTCGCCCTCTCCTTATCCCCCCTACTACATGATTTCTTGTTGTGAAGAAAAAAAGATCCCCAAGAACCCGAAATTATCAACCTCCTTTTTTGATATCAGATATCACACATCACATGACCTCACACCTTATCCTCTCCTCTTCTCTCCTCTCTTCTTCTCCCCCTTTTTCCAAACTCAAACCCGTCTCCGCACCACCAAACCCCCCACTCTCCACTCTCCACACCCTAGATTCCCCCCAAAACATACACAACAACAACAAACAAAAAAAAAGGAGCAAAAAACTCACCACCCTATGAAAACTATCCCTCATCCTCTTCGTTTCCAATCCCTCTCCCCCTCCTCCCTTTACCACCTTCTGTATCTCACCTCCCTTCTCCATCTCCCCCTCCCCCTCCCTCCCCATCCTCTTCCCCTCCTCCCTCCTCCACGCCTCAATAAACGGCACCCTCGTCCTCATCGCCGTCAACTCCCTATAAACCCCATCCGTATCCCTCCTCGAGCCCACCGAAAACCATCTCACATTCCCTCCCACCCAAGCATTCCCCGCCAGCCCTCTTAATCGACCCAACGATTTCATCTGCATCGACATCGTCAACTTTCCTCTCATAATACTCGCCATCCTCACCAAAACCGAAGAATAAATGAATGAAAAAATAAAAGTCGCCAGCTATTGATGGTAGGTAGGTAGATAGATATGTAGGTATTTAAATAGGTAAGGAATCTTAAATACGTTTTTCCAATCAATCAATTCAATCAAAGTTACACAAACAAATAAAGGAGTCACAAAGCTCTCTACAACAAACCCCCCTCCACAACTCGGCTACCTCAACCTTACCACGGAAAAATACAGGATTGGCTATATGTATAACCTAGGTACACCAGTACGACACCCGAAACACTTTCCCGGTGATCTACTTAGATATTACACTATTCTTCCTCTACATAAACAGACCGAATCCAACCAACACCAATCAAATCTTTAATCAAATCTCTATTAAAATCTTCCAAATCAAATCAAACTAACCTACATTTCAACCTCCAATAACCCGGGGCCCGATACATAAATCCATAAATTCAACTCAATCCAACCCAACCCAACTCAACCCAACTCAACCCAATCAAATTAAATTAAATTAAAAGAAATTATTAGTTTTTCATCATTCAACATTCAAATACTTTCGAAAAGTTTTATTTATATAATATAATGTAATATAGTATATATACACAAGAAGTTATCGAATTGTAAAGAGAGATATTATACTGATAGAAATGCTCACATGCCGCGTCGCGTCTTCTTTCTCCTATGAATGCCTAGGTAGGTATTCTATCTATTTACTGGGTATCTATCTATCCACCTCTTGTATTGATAGGTATGTGGATAAGTATATTCTTCTTACATATTAATCAATCAATCATCCAATCTAGAAAGTTTTACTTTCAATTATTCATTCATTCAAAATACATACATACCTACCTATATACCTACACCTCACAATCAACCACACGCTCTCTTCACCCCCTCCCTCCCTCCCTCTCCTCAATTCACAGCTTTCACAGTTCACAACTCACAACTCACAACCCACAATTCACAATCCAAATCAGACACCAAGAAGATCCAAATCACCAGCGTAAACAAAAAATTGTATCAATATCAAGAATTATTCGATATAAAACCCCTCCTTAAAGCCCAAACAAAGTAAAGCCCACATAATTTTCCCACCCAAGTAATACCTTGTCTACAATAAAATAATGCATCCAGCTTCTCCACATCGCACCGCCTAAAACTTCCTCTTCTTATATGTACCTCCTTGTTTGGGTTGACTTCCATAAGGTCTCTTCTTCTGCGCGGTATCTTTCATTCCAGCCGAGATATTGATGTCGACTCTGGGAGGGGCATCGAATCCAAAACTCTTAGCGACCTTGATCAAATCCAACTTTCCAACATCAAAGACACTGCGGAGGGAGTGACTTGCGTAGGCTTGAAGATAACTCTTGTAACCTTCCTTGGCGCTCTTATTTAAATAGTAGTTTTGTGCGATTAATTTTGAGAGTTGACTTTGGATATTGACGATTTTTGATGCTGGAAATTCGAATTCGACAACGGGAATACGGGCAGTCTTGAGATGAGTAAGGAAACCGACTTCAGATGGTTGAAGGAAGAGAAGGGAACGTCCCTTTCCGTCGCTACCTCTAGCAGTTCGACCGACACGGTGGATATAATCTGTTGGGTCATCGGGAGGATCGAATTGAATTACCCAGTCCATATCAGGAATCTGTTAAAAGAACATTAGCTTTGTCGATTGAAAATGAATTGGGTAAGAAAACTTACATCAAGACCTCTAGCTGCAACATCTGTGCAGATAAGTGTACCTTGTTTAGCATTACAGAATTCAAAAAAGGTATTTGTACGTTTTTGTTGCTTCTGTTTGCCATGCAAGTCAAGGACTGGTAAATCGATATAATTGAGAAGTTCGGCATGATACTTAACACAAGCGCTACTGGAGAAAAAGACAATGATCTTCTTCTTCAGGTTGCGCTTGAGGAAAGAGAAGAGTAAGAGGAATCGTTTATCGGAATCGCATACGACGTAACCTTGTTCGAGACCTTCAACTGTACTGTGTTCCTTCTTGTTATCGACATTGATGTAAAGAGGTCCTGGACGAAGGGAAATTCGAGCGAGATCTTCGACTTTGGTAGTTTGCGTTGCGGAAAAGAGCATGGTTTGACGATCATCCTTTGGTAAAACCTTGACAATTTGCTTCATCTCATCTTCGAAACCAGCTTCCAGAATTCTGTCTGCCTCATCGATAACCAATGCCTTCAAGTTCTTGAAAACAAATCCTTGTGTATTTTGTAAGTGATCGAGAAGTCGTCCTGGTGTAGCAATCAAAAGATTGACTCCCTTTGCCAATTTCTCCGCTTCTGCTCTTCGATTTGCGCCACCCATAACAATACCATACGTTTGCGAATGGTGAGCCATGATTTCCCTCGCGACTCCAAAGATTTGCAAGGCCAATTCTCTCGTAGGTGAGACGACGATAACACCGGTACCATTTCTTGGTTTGAATCGCAAAGAATGTAACATCTCAACCGCAGGAATTAAGAACGCCAATGTTTTTCCAGAACCCGTCTTTGCAGCACCGAGAACATCTCTTCCTGCCAATAGTGGTGGGATACCTCTTCGTTGAATTTCGGTCATCGTCTCAAATTTCATGTCTTCGACGAGGGCCTTCATGGTTTTATCAGAAAGGTTAAGTTCTGAGAACTTTTCGACCGACGACGCATCTCCAACATTTGGTAAAGTCAAGTGCTTATTCTCGTCCACCTCCACCTCTACATCACTTTGGTAATCGGTCGTGGAACCCATTTTGTATGTCGATTGTGATTTCGTGCAGTGAGATTGATATGGATGCGAAGTCAAACTTGACGAAAGCGATTGAAAATTATTTTTATACGCTAAGCAGTTGAGATAAGAATTTGCATTGGGGCTTATCCATTGGTTGAAGTTCAATCCACAGTGGATGTGAGTCTCCGAGTGAGTCACGTGATCCTAAAATTCGACCCTCTAGACATGTTCGAGGCATGTCCTTGAGATTCTATTCACACATATCAAAACATCATCTTTTCTCAAGCTCATTTTTTCCCTCGTCTCTTCTCCTCTATAGATATACGGCCCCTTCCTCAGCCCTTCACGCCTCACATAATTAAGAACAGAAGTCTATTCACATAATTTATTCACATTCTCATTCTGATCGTCATACTTCTTACAATTATTGGTTGGTTGTATTGTGTGTGTATTGAGTATTTGATTCTTTTATACAGGTTTGTTTATTCTCCTTTCCAGCTGGAATCCTCTCATCACCTATTCATTCATCCACCTATCTTCCCTCCCCTCTCTCACCTCCTCCCCACCCTCCGCTCTATTCCCATAGTTAATCCATTCCTCCAACTCCATCTATCCTTTCACATATATCCACCACTGCAATCCACACCTTTATCGGCATCTCTCCCATTTCACCATATCACCTCTTCCTCACCATCCAACAAGGACAAATGAAACAGACCAATTCAATAACCTCCCTCCGAGTTCCATTCCCAACACAAGAAAAAGCCCAATTGCAAGACTGAACCAAAAAGCAAGGCAAAGATAAAGAAAATCCACTCTTGAAAAGAGTACTATTTCACTTAAGACTTTATTATCTTAATGCAAAAAAAAAAAACGAATCGAACAGCTGAATTACAAAATAACACCTTCCAACCCCATAAGATTTCCTCTTTGATGGTGTTTGTTTTACGTGTAAACACGTTCCCAACTGCCATCTATCAACCAACATATTTCAATTCTCAACGCCTTTTTATGAAGCCCCTTCATTAATGATCATAACCTGCTCCACGTTGCCAAGGACTATTATATTGATTAGCTTATATCCACATCTTGAATTCAATGTAAAACTCTTACCTAGCATTGCTCTGGTTCTGATTCTGTTGTCTTAACCCCCCTGGTGCAGGACTACCACTGTTTTGTGACCTATATCCTGTCGACAAATTGGATGCCGATTGATTATCTCTATATGGAGCTGGCGACGCGTTGTTCGATCTATCATTTCCATACATCAAAGGAGCATTGCTGTTTGGTCGTCCGTCTTGATAATTTGGTGGTGGGCCACGGGAGCCAGTTGCTGGGAAAAGTGGAACGGAAGGATCGATAGGTGAATTAGGTGCTTCTCTGACTGATGGATTCGTATCTCTATAGGCTCCTGTACCTGCTGTAGAAGGTGGAAGTGGCGTGTTTGCTGGGTTCCTCATGGAATCCGAGGACCATGAATCGTTGTCATTATCTAAATCGAGATTGTGTTTGTATCCAGCTTTATCGCCTCTAGCAGTAGCTCCCAAAGCATCCAACTCGGTAGTCAAGCCAGTGTTTGACTTGATGAATGATGCACGATCATCAGTCATTGGCAAGTAACGACTATCTGGGTTCTTGCGAACAAAAGCGTAGATCGTCGCAAGTAAAACAAGAATGAGAAGAACCAAGGAAAAGACAGCGTTAATGATGAAGAAGACAACCCCCATAACACCAGTGACGATACCTGGTTGATTGAATATATCCGTGAAAACCAAAAGGAAAATAGTATTTAAGAAGTTGATAGCACAAATGGCAATGTTGAAAGAATTGGTACTTCTGTCCATCCATGGTCGAATGACACTAGCTCCAATTAAATCCGCTGCTTCAATTAGGAGAAGAGCGATAGCTTGAACGGTAGATGCGTTTTGTCCAAATGCGATGAACATTCCCTTGATCAAAATGTAAATTAGTGTTGGAAGGATGAAATAGTAAGCCGTTGCTCTGAATTGGATGTAAAGGAAGCCCCATTTGTTGAGAGCCGAAGGATCAGAATAGAGAATGTAAGCTGGATTCTTGTGCATCTAAACTGATCGTTTGGCAATTCGGACAACTTTCATAGCTGCCCAAGCGAGAGTACCTGTCATACCAAAGAAGAAGAAAATGGCCAAGACGATTTCTTCGGGCGAATCATTTTGGGTGAATTCCCAAAGACACAAAATGGTCATCTGAGGGTATCCAATAATAACCATGCGGAACATGATACCCTTGAGAACAGTGATCCAGCCATTGCGGAAATCCAGGAACTTATCAGACTTCATCCACTTCATTCTAACTGCAAGTTCACAGAATCCCTTGAACAATGCAACGAATAAAATGGTGAAAACAATGAAAATACAGAAGAAAGCAAGACCGGTCAAGAATAAATTGGTCGATTCAATACCGGCACGGAATGCTACTCTCTTAATACCTTTGACAAGATATGAACCAGTTGTTGTAGTGGTATCGGCTCGTTTCGTCAAGATTTCGTGTGCTCGAGTAAGAAGTTTGATGGTGTGCTCGACTGATCTCTTTTCCATAGAACGTTTCTCGACTTGCACGGAGGTAGTGGTTAAAGTGTTCAAGAGTGTGGCTGGGGTTCCACCAGTCGACTTTTGATACCAGGTTGCAATGCTTTGCATGAAGTCAACCTCGATTATACCCATACTCCAATCAAAGTTTTGAGTCCACGATTGAACAATAGGTGGAAGAGGGACAGAAGTGAGTCCGATCATAGCTTGGGCTTGGAAGTATCCAAAGAGCGACAAGGCGTTGGATGCTACATGAGCAGCAGTATTTGAATGACCCAATCCAGATGTTACAGCAGAAGCGACCAAAGCCAATCCAGCGATAACAGCAGTTGCCCATCCCACGCCCTTTTGGTCGACGGTTTGTCCGTTGGATAATTGAGCTTCGACACATGCCAGACTCACATCTGGGTTCGCTGTTCCATTGATAATAACTTTAACATTCGCATCCAAATCCGGTACCCCATATGCGATTGATGGAATACTATCAACGGTCGATTGAGGAACAACAATGTTAGATTTGATATCGATTTGACCAGTACTCATTGGGCAGAGACCAGAGATTCCAGAAGTACATGGATCGATGACCTTGTTTAAAATGGGATATCCATAAGCCGTGACTTCAACATCGAAAGTAACATTTCCTTGAATCGAAGAAACACCAACTACATCGAATGTTAAGGTTAAATTTCCAGGCGTGAAGACGACATCAAACAGTGTTGCCGTGAAACTCGAGTTGTCCTGACACGCGTTCAGGGACTTGGATTCAATTAATCGAGTGGATGCCGATGCGAAAGATAAGAGAGTAAGAAATGAAGTCAATAAGACCCATGGTGATGATGAGAATGCCGGTCGCATATTGAAGAATCGCAAGATTAAAAGGAGCCTCTGCAGGCTTTAATGTACGAAGAATGAATTCCGTAACACCCGAAGCCTTTTTATTGTGCGAAGAGGAAGTTGTGTACTGCGTAATGAAATGTATCTCCTTCGTTCAATATTTCCTGAATCGCAACCCCTTTGTGTGTGACCTTCTTTCGATGGGATACTTCAATTGATTGATCGTGTGGGTAGATATCGTAATTGGTGAATGAGGAATGGTTTCTTCACTGTTTTCTTTCTTCAATACTCCAAAAAGGCCGACAAAGATTCTATTATTGAATCATTGACAGACTTGGAATGATTAGCGACCGTAATTAATTTCGTAGATCCAGCTCACGAGGGATTTTTTGTTGATAAACGAGGGAAAATGGTATCTCTGCGAGAAGAGATAGAAATGACGACGAGTTGTTTGTCGGAAGAAGAGAGAAATAACGAAAGGAGGTCGACGACTTGGTTGATGATCTGGCCTGTTGGTGGTCGTCGATTTGTGAATTTAGGAGAGGTAATTTTGAGGAGTGGGTGTGTGGTAGTAGTGGTGGTGGTGGTAGTAGTGGTGTGGTTGATGAAAAGGTTAAAAAAAGAGGAAAATGAAATGGAGGAGAGGAGAGGCGGAGGAGGATGGAGGTGGTGGAGGCGTAGTTTTTGGTAGTAGTGAGAGTTAAGGTGGTACTAGTAAATAGTATAGTGTGAGGTAAGATAATAAAATAATAATAATAGTAGTAGTAAGAATCGTAATAAGGTAGTGAATGAGTGAGGTGAAAGATAATAAAGTTTCAAGGTTTAGTAAGGTTTTAGGTATGAATTAAGTGAATGCTCGAATTGTCATGTTTTTTTCTTTTTTCTTTTTTCTTTTCTTTCTTTCCTCTCTTCCCTCTTCTCTCTGTCCTCTCTCTTCTCTCGTTTTTTAATGGTAATATGTAATATGTAAGAGACGCCCAAGTGGTGACGAGTAAGAATTGTTATTAAAGGGAGGAATGAAGGGTCTGATACCCAATCAATGGATTGAGTTAGTAGGCCTTTGAGCTTGGAAAATGTGTACTAGATAGTAATAATGTAAAAGTAATGAATGTAATGTAGAGAAACCTCGTGTTGGAATGAATCAACAGAAGAGCAAAATAGGTAGGTTTGTACGAGTACGAGTAGGTATGAATGAGAATGCGAGTGAGTGTGTAGTATGACTATGAGTATTGGTATTGTGAATAATAAGAATAAGTATATAAGAATCATCAATTATTACAGTATTTACTTGATTTATTGTTCCTTTTCATTGATTCATTGATTCATTTATTCATTCATTCCAGTTTCCAGTTTCCAGTTCCCAGTTTCCAGTTAGATCTAACAGACTGACTACCTGTTGAATGCTAGTTAATAATTACTTTCCTAACCTTCCACCTGAGAGTCAGTTAATCCAAGAGAAAACCATTCATTCTACTCTACCCAAGAGATACTCCGCATCCGTGAATTCCGTATAATCTCTCTCTCCTTCTTTCTCTCCTGCGTTCTCTCCCTCATTCTCTCCTCCTTCTTTCCATTCAAAATTAAAGTAATGAGAGTGATTAATCAGAGGTGGCTGAGTTGATATTATAAGATTGAGATGAGATGAGAGGTATCGTATGCTGTTGTCGTATATTGCGCGTATACCTATGTGTGTTTGAACTTCGGAATTCGTCGACCGGGTTGATTGGAGTTGTGAAGGATGCATCGGATAGGAAAGGATAGATTGAAGGTATTTCCAGGTTATGAATAGTATGTATATATTGTATCTACAGGATAGATAGATATAGTGTTTACTCTGTAGTAATATCAAAAAAAGATATGTAATTTCATACGATTCCCTTTTCAGAATTACAAAGAGTATAATAAGGAATCTATTTTCCCGTTTTCCTATTTTCCATCTGCCTTATAATTACCTACGATCTTCTCACATCTCTTCCCTCTTCCCTCTTCCCTCTTCCCTCTTCCCTCTTCCCTCTTCCCTCTTCCCTCTTCCCTCTTCCCTCTTCCC
>PQXJ01000778.1:0-10449 GCA_004786225.1 Botryotinia narcissicola | reverse complement strand
TAAGGAGCATTTCGGCAACTGCGCCAAAGCTAGGCCTTTTCCGGCATAGCCACTGCTGACTCAGAGGCTGGAACCGAGTATGAATTAATCAATCAATCAATCAATCAAGCTCAGTGAGCTTCGATCAGCATAGCATTTTGTTATTGACAGGATGGTGAATAGCGACCAGAGTAGCTCTTCAGTAAGCTGAAGCTATCCAGTCTCATCTCTACAAGTGAAGGGTTTCTCGGTGTCAATTGACCTGCATTAGAGTTGACAAGGAAACTTAGCATAGGCAGTCGCATTGTCGCCTAAGATTGAGAAATTCTGCCAATCAATATATTATAATATAACGTGGAGTTTTTGAGAAGGTCGCAGATGTGTATACCCTTCCGTCAGATAGCTTGGGCCGGTGTCCACTAGTTTTCGTGGCATTTAGCATTGGATCAATCAGGGACTGAACTGTGGCAGAAAAAGCTTGGTCGTCGGAAGCATTTGAACAACTTAATGAAGTTTCATAAACTCTTCAGTATAGCCTCAAAAGGAAGGTCGAAGGACATGAGTTCCTTGGTAACATGGTTAATCACCTTTGGGGGGCAAGATGTATTGAAGGCTTGCGACCCCACAATCACGTTAATGATATTCTACAGATTAAGTACGTCGAAGCGTGGTCAAGTTTGGGCCGAACTTAGTAGTTGCATACGAGCTCCTGAGAAGAATTTCAAAAGTCAGATTGCTCACACACAATCAATAGATTGTTGTATATATAAATTCCCCACGTTGGTTTTAAGTTGAAAATTTCATTCATTTTGTGCATGCCATTGTCCATATTAACCACGAGCTACGTAGGTAGGAACATGGCACATACGAGCATCATGATGCTCTCACCGTAAGTACAAAGTTATATATCACCGCCATGTCAATCACAAAGTTTCTCTCCTCGCCTCCCTCTCGCGGCATAACACTCGGACCGTAAGTCCGTCATTCCTCTCAAGTCTCAAAGTGTTGTTGAAAAAATCGATCCTCGACTAATTCACTTCTTCTCTGGTGACTCTGGTGGAGGGTATAATGGGAGGTCCAAGCTAATCACGCAGGTCTTATTACTTGATTTTCTACATAAGCAGCAAGCGAAAAACTTACCGTCGAAAGACACGGTCGCATAGGTAAGCAGTCAATACTGTGTAAGAGTTGTGCAATAAGTTTGCAGTTGATGCGTCAACAGTAAGCACTTTCTGCAACATGAGCGAGCTGAGGAGAACAAGCACGCTCATGTACGGCAGGTTCCGGTCGATCTTGCGGTATATGGTTAAAAGTTTGGACTCTTTATGGAATAATTAGACATGGTCTGTATCTATCTCCTCAAATGACCGGCAGGGTCAATCGGTCGGTCTAGGGATATGAACTCACGGTATGTCAATGATCGACGGCATTGTGATAGTATGTGGCTGAGATGGTGTATCTGAGGAAAGAAGATTGTAAAGTATGTGCGGAATTGCGATATATTAATATGTCAGTTCTGCCAGTGTCTGATCGAATGACTAGGCGATTAGGCTATATTCGGGCAATCTGCGGAGTATACAAGCATTGATTTTCTGGGTCAACTGCTGGAGGTGGGTCTTCAAAACCGAAACTGTGAACAGCCTCGAGCCAGCGTGAATTCCCAACCTTCTGGGTGGAACCGTTAAACTTGGGCTGCAAATGTCATTCCTGGTTTGAGCTTCTAAGTGGCTACAGTAGGCCCTAAGGGTAGGGTTCACGGCACGGCTAGTGATGAAATAAAGTTTCAGACCCATAACTTGTTGGCCTGCTGCGAAGTACGTACCTGTCTGTAGCTAGCCTGATGATTAGTAGGTTGAGGCTTATATTTCGTTGGAGTTCAAAGGGATTTTGATTAGAAGACTTAAGGTTAAAATGAAAAGTTTACTCCTTATCAGTCTGCAATGAGTAACGATACACATTCGCTAACCCTGACCAAATACTAAATTCCAACTCTTTTCACCACAGCATTACGATTCACACAAGTCACACCACGTCTCCAACAATTGTCTGTTCTCTTGCCGTATTTCAGGCGCCGGAACTCGTGAATGAGAGTGGCTCAACCCTCATGGGTACTTACCTGCATACTTATCCAAATCATGCATCCGAGCACAACCGAGATCAATACATTTCTCGCCTCCTGAAACGGCGACTAATGTACTAAAGGTTCAGAAATTGTAGTTTATATTTTATAGCAACAAAACATCAGAATGTCGCCTTTGCACTGAATTTTTAAGTTCCCTAGCTGGAAAATATCGAAGCCGCGAATGTAAAGTCTTGTGGGAAGCTACAGTAAAACCACAGACAAGAGAGCAACGTTGAACACTCGTAGCTTTAGCTACATCTCATATCTGGTATCTACCCCACATGGCGCCTATCTGACGGATAACTCGGATTAACTAGCACGTACCACAGAATGGTAAACTAGCTTGAGACTAGATCCCCTTTACGGTAGGTGTCTGCAAGGGTTGAGGTATCCACCCCGCTATCACGAGAGAAGCGCAATCAGAGCTAGGCTCGATTTATGATCCAGCATGTCATATCACTTATCTCTCTCGTAAGGCAAGACGAGGCAGACTCATGATTGTGGCTATGCAACTTGCTCTCTGCAATATGTACCCAGTACGCAGACGGCAAACTCGGAATGGTGAGACACACGTCCAAATTCAAATAATGTAAGGCTAGGCGGGGTAAATACCACATATACTGAATGGAATGAAGAGGGGCAGAGAGGCTCACATGAAAATTCATGGCTTTTGATATATGTAAGACATATACGTCGTAGCGCTTTATGGTTTCAATCTCTGCGGTCTCGCTGCAGATCATCCTACGTCATTCATTATCTGCTCATCGGGCACTCGATGAGCAGCGAGGGAGCCTAGAAAATGCTCGTATACTTTGCTCATGCGAACATGAAAGCTCTCCCCCTAATATTTGTACTCTTGTAAGGCTGGAAAAGCTATTATGACCCCTTCAGAAAGGCCTCTTATGAAGCTTTGACGTGACTCCTAGAGACTGTTAAAGGAGCTGCAAAGCTAAGTATCTGACTAAATCTCATAACTATCTATCAAATATATGGTTTCGCTTCCCACTAGTCGAAGATAATCTAGACTAACAAGCCACTCCACCTTTATTACTTAATCTTTTATTCGTTCCATTGTTCTTTTGTCCTGCTTGCATCGTGTTTGCTTTCGATATTCAGCTAGTATTGAAGGGATTGAGAGCGAGAGATCAAAGGCTGGGCAATCTCTCTGTATCGAAGATGACGGCTTGACTACTCGCTCGAGAGATCCACACGACGAGCAATAGCAATCATATAGCCATTTAAAAACTTGGACGCCTTGCTCCCCTAGCGTCCTCTGTTTCACTCGGGGATTGGAAGCCTCGAGCGAAAAGTGATATACACACACTTATCGAATCTTCCACAGACGAATTTACCTTCAATATTCTCAAACGCTATGAGATTCAGAACAATCCTAGGTGGCTATAATAACCTTTTTGGAGACATCAAGCCGTGAAGTTCGATAGGATCCCTACCTTGAACGGTTTATGTAGAGTTAATATTCAGCTAGAGGTCTGATAGACACTAAAAGCCTTTACGTCAGTTGAGAGTTTGTAAAGAGTTCAGGGTCTAAACGTCTCTGGGTCAAAATACCATTGAAACGGAAGAATAATCTCAGAAGCTATGCCTGCCTAGAGCTTGCTCCCAGCAATTGATTGAAACTTCAGATGGCTTTGCCCTCATTGCAGCTATTGATCTTGGCACCGCTATCCTTCTCAAGATCGAATCACATCTTTCCAATTGCTTTACTCTTAAATCGCGGTTAGAAAGAAGTGGTTTGCGATATGAGCTTTATTCTGAATAGCAAGCAAGAATGTCTTATATACACATAACTAATATGAATAAGCCACTGGTCTGATCAAAAAGCAACCTTGGAATCCGATGAAGATCTAACAATTTAACATCGACAATAACTTCGCGACCCTAAAAACGAAAACGGCCTTGAGTGATTCTCAAATTGAACAATACTGGTATTCTATATGTTGATGCTTTTGAAACTTCAATATATATTCAGATTATTTCTTTTTCAACTTTGAAATTAAGATAATGATTGATGATAAGAATTTAAATCAGTTTTCACCTTGTTCAAAAGACCTCGGGAGTCGTTGAAGGGATTCTGCAGTAAACGCCACTGCCATGAGCCACAATCTACACAGCCACATTGGCTAGGTCACGGGTCCACGGGTACCTAAGATTGGCAAATGCACAGAAGTGGCTACGTATCCACTTTTGCCCCCTTTCATTCTATTTCTTTCCAAGAATAGTAAGTTTAGTAAGTTTAGAGATTCGTACCATTTTGCGACATAACAATTTACGAAGAGATTACGAACTTCCTAACCAACGGACACGAAATTATTGATTGATTACGATAACCATAGCGAAGACAAACCAGCAGACATCTGAGAATCTCGATATCACAATACGTCACTTTAACGATACGATTTGAATTGAGACTCATTACCGCCTTTCCGACATAGGAAAACGATCTGTCTTCGATTTACCGGACCTCATTGCATCTCAAGGCCACCATCATCACAACAATGCATCTTTCCTCGACGTACACGTTATCCCTGCTCGCCTTTCTTCCAGCCCTCACATATGCACAAGCAGGTTTAGGTGGTGCGGTTGCTACGTTAGCGGCCACCCAAATGGCAACCACGACTGTTTCGGCTCCATCACTTTACACAGTGGGTAGCGTCACGACTGTCTCATACATACCAGTATATACGCAGACCTTTGCAAAAACAGCCTTGGGAACTTGGGCGATTGGAGCTACTCCTCTGGTCGGCAGTGTGGGATTAGGAACCATTCAGGGAACTGTGGGAACGGTTAAAAACAAGAGAGCTTTGTCTACCGCGATGTTGGAGAAAAGTCATTAGAGGGATGTGACAATCGAGTAGAATTTCGATGTGGCAGGGAAACGACTTGAGTTGGACACGCTGAAAGCAGAAGATGCATCCCCCGAGATAGATTTGGCAGGAGAGTGATGGAAATGTGCGACGAGACAGGAGATAAAATACGGCATAAAGTGAACGGAAATGGATATCGACACATAAGACACGTCAGGAGGGTTTCATGGACGATGTCGAAGGAGTTACAACTGGCGTTAATAAGGCATACGTCCTGAAAGAATGAAGGATTCTTCAGAGGGATATGTACCCTCCGCTTGGCTTATGATTCTCATCAACCACCATCATCGTATCTCTGCGTATCCAATTAGCGGCCGATTCTCGAACGGTCTATGTATTGATCATCATTAGACGTCAAATACCCATTCAAAGTTTTAAGATTCGTTTGGCGGCATTATCAGGAGTTGTTGGTGCGGTTTGTTTTTGCCAATTTTAAGACATGGAGGCAAATGATACAACATCGGTCTTCAGTTTTTTCTTTCTTTTATTTGATTTTGTATATAGATATCAGGCGAACCAGTCCATTGCGGATGACTTGGGAGGACATAAGAATGGATATAATACCATACAGACTGAAGAATGAAAGTGATTATTCAGTTAGGACTTCTATCTTCTATGAAGCTGTGAAAATTTGAGTCAAGTTGAATGATTCGAAAACGATACCATGTAAAGACAAAAAGGGAAAGTCACATGAGTTTCGATCATGGTATGAGTTGAATGTGTTATGGTGCCTCGCGACGGATCTAAAGGTCCATTCATTCAGACAAATAATGTGAAAACAAATTCTAAGGGTATCAAGACAAAATACAACTGACTCGTTGCGCCTCTAACAACAAAACTTTACAAACACATACGTAACCTCAAGCCTGACGCCTGCCTTAAACCTCTAACTTAAGCTACAATAACAATATCAAACTTTGCAAGTGCAAGTGCATCCTATATCGTATTCGCTAAATCTATTCCCTCTTCATCAGTTTCTCAAGGGCTCCTCGAAAGAGCTACACTTGTAAAAGACGGCTCTTCCAAGCAGTTGACTAGGTTCTGATCGGGAAGAGCAGGCATCCTCTGAAAGCAAATGTCTTTTCTAGTACCTCTGAAAAGTAATGTATCGAAATAAGGAATTGGTACATAAGATTCTGTGTTTTTGATACAGAATTGTCAGTTGTTATGTGATTTTAAAGCAAGGTATGTATTTGGATACAGTAGGATTATAATAAAATAATGTTAATGTATTCACATTATTATTATAATCCCGATATCAATCAGATTACATAACCTTTATTTTTTTGGAACATCTGCTTTCCAGGAACTACTGCTTTCCAGGAACTAGTTGGTGTATTCCTTAGTGGAGTTGTATGTAACATGTGGTATGGTGTTTATATTATATAGCGAATCTATATAGTATATACGCAACACAGAATTCTCCATGCGATGCAATTTGCTTATATAATACAAGTTTTCCTATACTTTCTATGCGTTTTCTATATAACTTACTAAGTGATATCTAATAAATACTGTTTCAAATTACCATGTTGTTATATTCAAAGTAGTATTCTCTATAGTGCAGTAGTAATATAGATAACTTTAAGTTAAGAGAGAAACAAGATCTTTCAACACTAATCCTGATTATCTATCTTAATAAATTATCAAGGTTGATGTTGAAAATTCTTTTGATTTTGAAACTATTCCTAATCTATATTATATTATATTATATTATTACATAAAGAAGTTTATATTTTATTTGTACTATAAGAGTATAAATATAATCAAAAGGTTTCTATTATATAAATTAGATAGCATATACAATTCTTATATAGTATCTATAGTATATATATCATATACCGGTCATGTATTACCCCAATAAGGTGCGAAAAGACCTTAGTTACTTTTCAAAAGCTCATTTAACTTCTGGTTGGCTTTCCGTGGTGAAAAACCAGCGTGTTCGAGTTCAAGGATCTCCTCAAGCAGCTTTTCAAGCCTATCGATCTCTTCTTTCCAGTGTTCCCACGGACTGCTCGCGGTAATACTCTCTCTTTCTTCTATTTCCATAGTACGTTGGGTCACCCTTATCTTACTTTTTATGTCGGATTGATGACGTCTGAACCGCAATAGCGTAGCGGGATCGAGGGGATATTTTTTGCCTTTGGAGGACTCTTGGTTTTTTTCATGGGCTTTTTGGTCGGATGTCTTGTAGGAATCTTCTGGATTTCGAGGTTTCTCCTCTTTCTTTCTGAAAGTACTAGTCGCTTGAAGCCGTTTTTCTAATCCGATCGCATAAATCTTTCCCCTGTGTCTTCCATTTGACTCGTCACTCTTGTTTCTATCACCTAAAAGTGGTGCAGTGGATGAACTTGAATGGTGGGATGACCTCCTCATATTTGGGTGCGGAATTGGATAGTGTACGTCGGAGTAGATATTTCCAGAATATCGGGTCTGTCCTTTTTGCTCTGCGATTTTCGCTCTTCTTCAAAAAGGTGTGCACTCTGCTTTTGAGATTGAGTCGTGTGGCTGTTAGTTGAGAGGAGATGAAGAATCTGAGAATATCTTATGAATGTGAGATAAATCTTGACTTAGGAGGCATTTAAATAATGTTTTGGATGTCTATGAACATGTGTTTGACCTTCCCGGTTGGCCGGCCTAAATCCGTCGAGCTGGCCTCAAGGAATTTCGATTGCGTATTTCAAAACCGGCAGATTCCAGTACATGTACATCATCATTTTTTCTGATAGTTTGTCGAGAACAATATTATACACATTCAGTTATCCAGAACATACGTTTCACAAAGAAGTATATTGGCATTGGTAAATTCTTGCAAGTGGTCGACTTCACCACTGCCAATTTACTATTTCTATAGAAAAGAATCAGAACATCAAATATATCTCAAATCATATCACCGATCATTCTTTCATTGCCCTCAAGTTCTGTGAGGATGCTCACACAGGCCGACAATACTTGAACTGCGCAATGCCGCCGGCCTGTTTGCGCGGGACATGAATTTACAAGCAGACCATTCCGTCGCGAGCATCATCTTGACACATACGAATTACATATGAGAAACTCCATCGTTTTCAACAGAAGCTGTGATGCTTAGTATAATTTAAGATTACATATACATCTCTAAAAGAGTGAGTAAATGCTTTGCCAAGCGATATAGAGGTGAGAATATTTTCATTTAATATTTCACTCACTCATCTATTCTTTATCCTTTAAATGAAATTTGGCATCAAATTAATGTTTGGAAGAAATTGAGATCTCCCTGTAAGCATACGAGGTTCGAAGTTTGAAATATGTGTATTGATTTGCTGTACATATGTTAGCAACACATGTTGCGCTAGTGCTACGTTGAAAACCTAATCTTCTTGACCTCGCGAACACTCTGCAGATTTTTACTCGTCAGATAGGCATTATATTATTCAAAATTGCGCCTCTGATAAATTGGATGGACTAGTACTTCTCATAGATCTCCAAAATTTATTCGCGAATCAGTTATATGCCATACAGGCTATTTCGCAAACTCTTTTACAGTATAGAACTAGTGTCCTATTGGAAAGTATGTTCCTAGCGCTAGTGGCTTTTTAGCTTCTTGTTTTGTGCTTAATATGTTATCAGTTCTATCGATATAATAACGCTAAAATTTGAAGTCCATTCGATGTGCAATAAAGCAATGTATTGAGGATCTACCTTCTATATCATACCAGTTTCCCAAGTCTCTTTCTTCTCTGTTATCATGCAGGGGGCTTCTTAAAGCCGATAGCATCATCATTGTCAGCATCACTGCGGGTGATGAAGTCAACACAATATTATGATTCAAACTGTGCAATATTGCTTAGGAACTCAAAGCTAAAGACTGTGAAACCTTCGCGATGTAGTTGCTGTAGAAGTACTAGCGAGTGGTGCTTGTACAATCATATGACTGCTGTCTCAACATTTTAGGAATCTAGATTCATACTACCCACACGGTCATCTAGTTTTTCTAAGCCTTCAGCGGTGTCAGATGTTCATTGTTAATGTTGTAAATTCTCTTAGATACCTCTTTGTGCTTGACGATATGCTTTTTATAGCGCATCACCATCGCTTCACCTTCTCATTTCCCTCATCTCTTCTTTCTCCTTACCAATTCTGCAAGCAGCCGATCTATCTTTTTTTCGTTGGAAGTGCATTCATCTAGTATGAAGCTTCTTTCCGCGCTTTTTGCTCGGCCGTGTTAACTTTAGGGTTTGTATTTCTGGTGGAAGGGCCCGAATTGCGCGATCGTTCAGAACTGACTGAACCGAAGTTTCTGGAATCTGTAGATTTTGTAGCATATCCGCCTGACGCAAGATTATTTCTACTTCAAACTTTGGACCGGAGACTGATGTGTTAGCAGGAAGTTTATCTTGAGAAATTTTTCCTGGCCCAGAAGAGTGTTTTGGTGATTTTTGCTGTTCTTTAGAACGTTTCCCGTCCATTTTGGGGTCCGGATTGGGTGTCTAGGGCTTGAGAGAGAGAGCTAGTGTCTGCGGTTTTTTGTATGGTTCTGGAAATAAATATCAGTCTGAGAAAGACGTCTTAATAACATTTCGGAATGCAGAAAACTAGATGTATATTTAACCTGTCGGTAAATATGAGCAATTTATTCGGCTGACTTGAGGTCATATACTGGTCTCAGAGGCTTTTTTTCTACGTAAAGTGAACCTAGTACAAATCCCAGTGCATGTACATCAATATTTTTCTTGAAATTTCATAGGAGGTAATAGAATACATGTTACACTATATCGGCAGGTCTTCGGTATCCTTTCAAGAAAATTTGTTGGAAAGACGGATTTTGGAGGCTTGACTACGACTTTCCTATTTTTGGATTGTTATTCTTACGCCTATAGCAGATATTCAACACATTTTGATATGAATATATATGAAGCTATTTTATGCATAAGTTCCCCATTACCCTCTAGCTCTCTTTCATCACAAGAACGAACGAAAAGCTTCTTTAACTTTCAATATGAGATGGATTAATATCGTCTTGACAAATTAAAATTGCGTTGCAATTCCTCAATCTTTCAGAGAAGCCTGAGCGGTTACTACAATCTTACATTATATGCTCAACTCCTATATGAGATACAAATAATTTACCAAAACGCCTGGAAGTAAATTGGCACTCGTCTGACACCTGTACAGTTGCTTGGGTCTCAGCCTAGGAACCGTACATTGAATATTCTCATACTCTGATTCAAAATTACCACACACACCCTCTTTCCAAACTATAAATCATACCGAATTATCATACATAAAATAGCAACTACCCATCACTCTATAAAATTCACTTATCGATCAACTCTATACCATCCGTTATCACCCCAAACATGACCTTGCATCATAGTACACACTAGTATCCCTTATAAAGTAAATTTCTAACACTAACAATAAAGTATTAGCTCCCTCGATACTCTCTCCTTTGCGCTCGTGATTCTATTGGCCCCCCCGCCC
>PQXJ01000777.1:0-10476 GCA_004786225.1 Botryotinia narcissicola | reverse complement strand
AACGCCTGGGTAGACCATCTCAGGATACTATGTCTTTCAAATCAGTCATACTGGTTGGATTCGTAACCTGAGAACTACCACAGGCTGAATTCGAACTCCATGTATCATGATTACTAACATGATGAATGAGCAGATCTTGATTGAATACATGAAGATCATACAAAAAACCGAGCCGTCTGATGTGATTACTTGCCGTCCATTTTCGGAAGGTTCGAATCAATAGTTACGGCCATTAATAGGATGGTAATACATGTGGACATTAAAAGGTTTAGCGCTTGGTGCTACGCAAGGCTGACTGACAGCCTCGATTCCACCAGATTTGATTGGCTAAGGGACAATCAATTTTGACTCATACGAAATTCGGTGCCCGCCCCTCGTTTCTACCCCGCCAAATTTATATACAATAAACTCCTTCCAACACTTCTTTATACTTTCCATAACTCAAACACAATCAAATATGGATTTTCCAAAAGAGGAAGAAGAAATTCTCAGAAAGTGGAAGGAGATCAACGCTTTCGAGCGACAACTCGAGTAAGTCAACCTGCGACGAATGTAAGCAAAATCAATATGTTCTGACATTGTTTATTTTGATTATAGACTTTCTGAGGGAAAGCCTCGATATACCTTTTATGATGGACCTCCTTTCGCGACTGGTTTACCTCATTATGGTCACTTACTCGCTTCTACCATCAAGGTTATCATCCCTCGATATTGGTCAATGAAGGGCTACTATGTCGAGAGACGTTTCGGATGGGACACACACGGCTTTCCGATTGAGCACGAAATTGACAAAAAGTTTGGTATTTCTGGAAAGGATGCTGTCATGAAGATGGGACTGGCAAAATACAATGAAGAGTGTAGAGCTATTGTTATGCGACATTCGTCAGAATGGCGCACGACAATCGACCGATTTGGCCGTTGGATCGATTTTGATAACGACTACAAGGTAGGTCTTTATAGAAGTGGATTGGCATCTTCAAGCTGACATTCTTAGACAATGGACCCCAAATTCATGGAATCAGAGTGGTGGGTATTTAGCGAAATCTTCAAGAAGGGATCTGTCTACCAAGGCTACCGAGTCATGCCATACTCGACAGTTCTCACCACAGCTTTGAGTAATTTCGAAGCAAATCAAAACTACCAGGATGTCACCGACCCTGCAGTTGTCGTATCTTTCCCATTATTGAATGAACCCTCAACATGTCTTTTGGCATGGACAACCACTCCTTGGACCCTCCCGTCGCACACTGGTTTAGCCGCGCATCCAGATTTCGAGTATGTCAAAATTCACGACGAAGCCTCGGGAAAGAACTATATCTTGTTGGTGAAACTACTCGGTACACTATACAAGGACCCTAAGAAAGCCAAGTTTAAGATCGTGGAAAAGATCAAGGGTAAAGATATGCTTGGTTGGCAATACGAGCCGCTTTTCGACTATTTCTATGAAGAATTCAAGGAGCATGGCTTCAGGGTCTTGAATGCTGCATATGTCACCGACGACAGCGGTGTTGGTATTGTTCATCAAGCACCAGCTTTCGGAGAGGAAGATTACAATGTCGCAATGGAAGCCGGCATCATCAATGAGCAGCGACCAGCTCCATGTCCAATCAATGAGACCGGTCACTTCACTGAGCAAGTTCGGGATTTTGCTGGTCTTCATGTTAAAGCAGCCGACTAAGCCATCATTAAATATCTGAAGGGAACTGGGCGCCTAGTTGTCGAATCCTCTATTAAGCATAGTTATCCTATGTGTCCGCGATCAGACACCCCATTGATCTACCGAGTTGTTCCTTCTTGGTTCATCAGAATTCCCGAAATTGTTCTTGATATGTTGAAGAATATTGAAGGCTCGCACTGGACTCCATCCTTTGTCAAGGAAAAACGTTTCGCTAGTTGGATTGAAAATGCCCGTGACTGGAATGTTTCGAGAAATAGATATTGGGGAACTCCAATCCCAATCTGGGTCAGTGACGACTATGAAGAGAAGGTATGCATCAGCAGTATCGCCGAGTTGAAGGAGCTCAGTGGTTATGAGGGCGAAATTACCGACCTCCACAGAGATAAAATTGATCACATCACCATTCTAAGTAAGATGGGTAAAGGCCAACTCAAACGTATTGAGGAGGTCTTTGATTGTTGGTTTGAGTCTGGCAGCATGCCATATGCCAGTCAACATTATCCATTCGAGAACAAGGATAAATTTGAGCAATTTTTCCCTGGTGATTTCTTTGCGGAAGGTCTTGATCAAACTAGAGGATGGTTCTACACCCTTCTTTTCTTTGGTACACATTTGTTCGGCGTTTCACCTTTTAAGAACTGTGTTGTCAATGGAATCGTGCTTGCAGAAGACGGCAAGAAGATGTCAAAGCGCTTGAAGAACTATCCTGATCCTGGTATTGTCATGGACAAATATGGCTCTGATGCTTTGCGTTTGTATCTCATCAATTCTCCAGTCGTAAGAGCTGAGCCATTGCGTTTCAAGGAAGCTGGAGTTAAGGAAGTTGTGAGCAAGGTTCTTTTGCCTTTGTGGAACAGTTACAAGTTTTTCGAAGTACAGGTAGCATTGCTTAAGAAGATGGAGAACGTTGACTATGTATTCTATCCTACTGCCGAAGCTACTAACACCAATGTTATGGATCGATGGATTCTTGCTAGTTGCCAGAGTCTCCTGAAGTTTGTAAATCAGGAGATGGCAGGTGAGTCGACCCTCTATGGTTTATTCTGTGAGTGATAACTAATGAATTCAGGTTACCGTCTCTACACTGTCGTTCCCAGATTACTGGATCTCATTGATAATACCACAAATTGGTACATTCGTTTCAATCGTAGACGTCTAAAGGGTGAATCTGGTCTTAACGACACTAAGCACGCACTTAACACCCTCTTTGAAGTCCTTTTTACCCTAACGAGAGGACTTGCTCCATTCACACCATTCCTCACAGACAACATTTATCAACGTCTGTTACCTCACATTCCCAAGGAGTTGCAAGCTGAGGATCCACGAAGTGTACACTTCTTGGCTTTCCCAGATGTGAGAGAGGAACTCTTTGATGTAGATGTTGAGCGCCGTGTAGGTCGCATGCAACGTGTTATTGAGTTGGGCAGAGTTTCCAGAGAACGCCGCTCAATTGGTCTTAAGACCCCTCTGAAAACTTTTATTGTCATCCATCACGACCCATTTTATCTTGAAGATGTCCGTTCTTTAGAAGGCTACATTACTGAGGAGCTTAATATCAGAGAACTTATCCTCACCTCGGACGAAGCGAAGTACAATGTCCAATACAGTGTTAATGCTGATTGGCCAGTTCTTGGAAAGAAGTTGAAGAAGGAAGTTCAAAAGGTCAAGAAGGCTTTGCCAGGATTGACTAGTGAGCAAGTTCACAACTACGTGTTGGAGAAATCAATTGTTGTCGATGGTATCAAGCTCGAAGAGGGTGACTTGGTTGTCAAGCGAGGTCTTAAGGATGATGAATCGTCCAAAAACCTCGAGACCAACACAGATGAGGATGTCCTTACTATCTTGGATGTTGAACTCCATGCAGATCTTGCAGATGAAGCATTGGGCCGCGAGATCATCAATCGTGTGCAAAGATTACGTAAGAAGGCTGGTCTTCAACCAACTGATGATATTAAGATGGAGTACAAGGTGTTAGAAGATCCTTCGAGCATTGGTCTACGTGAAGCTTTTGCTAGTCAAGCACAGGCCATTGAGAAAGCATTGCGAAGACCTTTGGACGAAGCAGAAGGAAGTGCAGCAGGAGAGAGCGTCATTCTGGAAGAGGACCAGGAGATCCAAAAAGCTACATTTTCGCTCAGACTGTTGAAGTTATGATTTGATGTTTCATATGAAAAAATCGGGTATAAACAGAAATTCTAGATATCTTTCTGACTTACAGATACACTCTTTCATGGAAGCGCGAGAGTCATTGCATAGGATCTGTTCATTTTATAAATTCGCGAAATTAGGCGAAAGACTGTGTTTATGAAAACGTGAAAATTACTGAGAACTTAAGAATGTTTTTAGAATAAACTCAGTTGCTTGAGACACTGAAAGGTGACAGCAATGTGATAATCTGCTGTGTACATGCCAAACTTTGCTTTGAATACATTCAAAACTACGAGATAAAACTTCACATATAGCGATGCAAACAAGTACACATTTTAGTTGAACAAGACGTCAGATAGTATACGGCTCTTGAATGAGATGAATTTCCTCTTTTAGAAATAAACCAACAAATCTCCTCTACTTTCTCTTCGCGGCAATCTAAATAATTATAAGTCATGAGCAGTACTAGTGAAGATATGAGTTGAATACACTTACCAAATAGCAATCTTTCAATTTCATGAATTCAGTAAGACATTTGTCTTTGTGAACGGAATTGTAATCGGCTACTATGCATTTGCCGTATAGGGAGGCCTATGATTGGGGCTGTTAGTTTTTGATGAGGCGGTGATATGAGAGGCAGTAATGGGGAGGTTGTGGAGGCGAATAATGTATGCCCAGGTGTTTGTATAGAGGGGTAGGGTTTGAAGCGGGATGCATGTTGAAGGGCAAATCATGTGACGCGGGATCAAAGTAGATAGAAGAATGAAATCAAAACATACCTCTGTAGAGCATTTAGTAACTGCTTGTGCAAATTTCTCAATTGGTCTTATTTGAGTTGTTCGTGGAGGCATGATTTGTGAGGATATAGAATTATTCAGTATTTGGTGACAATGATAGTGGTTGAGTAACTGGTGAGTGAGGTAAGAAAGTAGTGAGGTATCAACCAGTACCTAGGAACCTATTAGTGAAGACTAACAATAACAAGCACGTGAACTTTTACTGGTATTTGGGAAAGGTACACCTGATATGGCGCTTCAATTGGCGATTGATATGAGATGAGTGATGTTGTAGTGAAGACTAAAGATTATGATTTGTATTGATAGAGTTCAGATACTAGGTAGGTATGATAATTCATTAGTATATGATGCTACGAGTACTAGGCAGAAGCCAAAAAAAGGACGGTGTTTGAGTTCGATAATTCCGATGATTAGTCATTTCGATAAGACATGTTATCGATCCAATCAAAAGCACGGGTTCGAAGCTCGCTAGATTTAGCTTTGAATACAGGGACACTTAGCTTCGATTAGTGCCAGAAAGCTTCAGCACCAAAATTCGACCGGTAAACTTTATTCTCGTCGCGTCCGACAATTCCATTTCATACTTCCCATTACCTAAAGTCGCGAAATCATGTTCCTCTCTTCAGCCCGCGTCGTACATTCACAAATTCAGATATCAAAAGCTTCAAAGAAATTTTACAATTCCAATTCTCATTCTCATTCCCAGTTTAATTGCTGTATACCCTTTCTATACCTTTCTTTTTCCTTTTTTCGCTTTTGACTTCTATTTTATCGCCAAGACGCGATACTGTATGTACAAATTATAACAATCCTACTTTTCCACGTATATGCCCTTTTGATAAGGTCCCATGTCTCCTTTGTCACTTCCGTCCCTCTATGACGTCTGTCAATCATACATTTGGACAACCACCACTGATGAACCCTATTATACTGATGATGGTGTGTTTCAATTCAATTGAACATGCGCAATGATTAATGCTAACATGTTTCATAGATTTGGTTATTTTACATGATATCGTCGTTCGCGCACAACATCTCTTACCCACTCTACCTCCAAAGGATAGACTCCCCACATTAGCACTCGCCAAAGCATACTATGAATTCCTCCCTGATCTTGGAATTCATCCCGACCATGACAGTCGATACTTCAGGTTTATATTCAAAATCGGCGTCACTGGAGAACCCACGGGCACACTCTTCGACAAGTTCGAAGAATGCTTGGCCAAAAGAGGCATTACTCTCGAATTCGATTACAATACACATGACTATCTACGAAGTAACAAAGCTACTTCTCAAGATGTCGCAGATAATAAAGAGAGCGATACTCTCTACAACGATGAGAATTAATCTCCATTACCACGACGCAATTCAGAGACAGTCGTCCTGGATCTGGGGATTGCAGCTCAGGCACAAGCTCCACCACAAGAGCCAAAACACAAAAGGAATAAATCGGTCTCTCCTCTACCCCTCGGGCCTGCCACACCCGCAAAATTAAATGAACTGAAGAGCTTCATTTCGGAAGCTACTCGCGCACCATCACCGGAACCTATCCCAGAACCTACACTACAGCCACCTAGAACCACCCAAAAAGGGCGCGAAGAACGTGGATTAAACAACGTTAGTAATTGGCTTGAAGCTAGTGAGGACGGGTCGCCTCGCAGTCAGAGCAGATCGATTTCTGCACATGGCAGCATTCGCTCAATTAATCGACACCCAGAGAGAGGTGCTCCAAGGGGTCGTCCATCTGGTCGCATTCCCATAAACAACACCACATACGAAAATCAAAACGTCAGCGACGAGTCGACCACCCCTTCGGAAGCTGAAGAAGACGAAGCGCAAAAAGCCGAAGAACAAGAAGTCGAGGAGCGAAAGGCTGAACAGCTCGAATTTGACGACGAAGATGGCGAAGAGCAATTTCATGACTCGTTTGAGGAATTGGAAGAGGAAGAGGACGACGAGGAGTTCTATGACGCAAGCGAAGTATTTGATTTAAATAACCCTTGGGTTCGACACGTAATCAAACAAAATAAAAAAGCGAAAATTATCAAGGAACATTACTTTGATGATTTGGTGATCAGAAAGCTACTTTCATGGCGAGATCAAGCAAGGGAGCGTCTAGAACGAAGAGCGAAGCTGAATGCTGTAGCTATGAAGCACGACACTGGCGCCTTGAAAGAACAGGCCTTGTCTGGCTGGCTCGAAAGAGCTCGCGCTAAAAAAATCCAACGACTGCTGCTGGAAGCCCAGGCGCAACAACAACAGCGTCGACAGGAAGAACAACGCCTTCAAGAAGAGCAAGAAAAGCAACAACTTGCCCATCAAGCTCAATTGGAAGTCAAAAACGCTGAATCGAAAGCTGTCGCAATGAAAAAAAATAACAATACTCTGAAGGAGCAAGCACTGTCTGGCTGGCTGGAAAAAGTACGAGCCAAAAAGGCACAAAACCTGCTTCTAGAAGCTCAGGCGCAGCAACAGCAACAGCGTCACCAGAAAGAGCAACGTCTTCAAGAAGAGCAACACCTTCGGGAAGAACAACGTCTCCAAGAAGAGCAAGAGAAGGAACAGCTTACCTATCAAGCTCAATTTGAAGCCGAAAACGCTGAACCGAAAGCTGTCGTAATGAAAAAAAATAACAATGCTCTGAAGGAGCAAGCACTGTCTGGCTGGCTGGAAAAAATCCGGGCCAAAAAGGCACAAAAGCTACTCCTAGAAGCCCAGGCGCAACAACAACAACGCCTCGATGAACAAGAGAAGCAGGAACTTGCTTATCAGGCTAAATTAGAGGCTGAGCAGAGACACCATGAACAAAGAAGACATGAAGCTCAACAAGCAAAGCTTTATAAGGCTCAGAAAGATGCCGAAAAAGCTCGCCTGGCTGAACTGGAAGTTGAGAGAGCTGAATTAGAATTTGAGCAGAAATTGCAGGCGAAGGGAAAGAAATTTGCAAGGATCGGATTAAGAGCCGTGTCGTGCAGAAATGATTTTCTCAAGGAGAAGGCTTTCACCCATTGGTTGGCGATAGCTCGAGACAAAGTCGAAGCCACAAAAGCGGCAGAAAGACAGATGATGAGGTCGCGCACTTTCAAGGCCTGGAAGTCTCACACGAAGGAGAACGAGGAGAAAATCCAGCTGGGCGATGAAAAAGCTCGACAAGTCCAACTGAAAAAATTCCTTGGTAAATGGAAAGCAAAGAAGGAAAAAATCGAAGTGGATGAACTGGAAGCTGCTGAAGTTGACAAGTGCAATATGCTTGAACGAGTCTTTTCAAAGATGGCCGAGAAGAAAAAGGTCACAGATTTTTCCAAAGAAGTCGAGCAAAGGAATAAGCAACGGGCTTTGTCGACATGGGTAGAAAAGGCACAAGCTGTGGCCGAAGCCACTCAGCTAGCAGTTGACGAGAATTTACTGAAGGCGGTGGAGAAAACCATGAAAACTTGGAAACAAAAGACGGTAAAACAAGTTGCACTCAACCAGGAAGCCGAGATTATAGCCGAAACGAAGAAAAAAGCCGATTCTATGCAGAAATGGCACCGCGAAGCTCAGACAGCCCCTGCTAGGAGAAAGGTACAGGGTGGCCACAATGCAGGTGTACTCAAAGGCGCTTTGAATAGTTGGAAAAAACGTGCCGAGAAAGAGAAACAAGCTACAGAGATGGATCGTGCCAAGATTCTCCGTGAAGCATTTTCCAAATGGCGACATTAGACCAGGGCGAAGATATCACAGGCCATCTCAGAAGGCCGTGCTGTAGCCAAAGCCTTCAAGATCTGGGAATTGCAGACAAAGTTAAAAGGTGCCAAGGCACAGAGGGAGGAAGATATCAAATTTGCATGCTTGGAAGTTTGGTTCGATAGGGCTCAAGATACACGAAGCAGACGCTGGGAACGCGAAGAGACGGCTCGACGATACGACAACACAAACCTAGCAACGTCTGTCCTCAAATGCTGGTATGCAAGAATGGATGAAAAGGCAGATTTTGAAGCCCAAGCGACGGAACTTCAAGCTCCACGAATTCTAGGTGAATGTTTCGATTCCATGCGCGAGAAGGTCAAGAAAATCGCCACAGATAATAAAACCGCTCGCGGATGCAGAAAATTCTTCCTAATGAGGACGGCTTTGTATGCTTTGCGAGACGCAACATTTAAGGCGAATCGAGTTAAGCGTAAACAAGCATATATTAAAGTTCGAAGAAACAGAAAATATGCTATTGCAAGAAGATGGTTTTCATGTTGGCGCGCCAAGGCACAAGAGAAAATGGCATTGAATGAGCAGGCCGGTCAGTTCGCCCAAGGTAAAACATACATCATAGGTATGGACAAGTTTGACCAATGGAGAGCTCGAACGGATGAAGTAGCCGAATATGAACCCCTTTGGAAAGAGATGGTTATGAGGAATTTCTTCAATAGATGGAAGAATCGCACCGAGTCATTACAAGTTTTGAACATCGAGGCAACACTTGACCATCAGGAGCACAACCAATCCGATGCGCTTCGAAAATGGAGGTTGAAGGCGATACAAGCAAAAGCCAGGGCGAACACTGCAAAGGAAGTTCACGATAGGAGCACAAGGAGGGGACAGAGAAAGATGCTTCATCACTGGCAAAAGCGAACTGCGAATCAGCGACCAATCGTGGAGGATGGCACACCTCCTGGAACTGAGACAGCAGAGAATTGGTCAGATTTTGGAGATGAAGTTGAGATGGATGAAATCTCGCGAAGACTTTACGAAAAGCGACCGGCTATTGAGAAGAGACCGGCTGTCTTGAATCCAATAACCCCTGGATACATGGCTACACCCTCTCGAAGAAGAGTTTCTGCATCTGTACGTTATCAATCTACAAATGCCAGAGGGGCATTGCAAACCCCGAGAACTGCTCCAATCAAGAGTAGGTTCAGCGAGTTCAGGAGCATCAGGGAATGATTATGCTGGCATGACAAAAGGTGGAATTTTTTAAGACGGCGTTTTTGGTTAATGAAGTATAGATACCCCCTTATGAATGGTTGGAACGGAATTGGACAATTGGAATAGATTAAATATCAATAATAAAGTATTAAAGAAAACATTCTTCCCAATGCCAAAGTGAAAATAGGGAAATTTATGACGTGATGTAGTAAGATTACAAATATCATCAAATTTGGATAGACCTGCTGGTAATGGTGCAAGCTTTCGTATGGTCGTGGTATGCATATACACACCCAACGCGATTTCTCGTCTTTGGAGAGTATTGTAGGCGGTAGTATGTAAATATCATTTCATTGTATTGTTATTCTATCCCCCCTAGCACCTGAAGATACGTTGCCAAGACGGCGCCAGTTAGAGCTCTAAAACTACATGTGCGATCGCATTCCTGTAAATTTTCGAATAGTGGTAAAGTCAACGAACCTATTCCGGTACATCAGGCGAGTATATCCCAGTGTTTGAGACACAGGCTGACTGAAAAGATATTCATTTTAGATTTTTAAAGGAACTCGAAGATTTGCCCCTTCATCGGATGATATCCAAGCGAGGAACCTTCTCAGAACTTGTACACTGGTACTAGGTATGCGTTGATCACCACGAAAAGATCATTGTTGTAAGTATGAAGAGGGGTTTCTTTTACCAAAGCTATTGTTCTTACATTATATATGCACAAAGCCATACTTACCATCCAGAGCCCATTGTTTAAGGGTAATCGTTAGGTACTCGGATCCAAATCTCAAGGTCGAGGGATCTCTGTGATTTTGTTAGTCGGACCTTTTTACATAACTATTAAGTGATAATAACCGATTTCCCTACTACGTGCACGTCCCTGCTATATGCACGATCTCGATCACCCATTTTGAATAACTTTAAAAATTAATAACAATTCCAATTTAT
>PQXJ01000776.1:7500-10490 GCA_004786225.1 Botryotinia narcissicola | reverse complement strand
TGTAATGAATAGGAAAATATGAGTTGTAGTCCGATTGATCACTACTCCCGGTGAGCCCGACTAATAATTTTGGGGGTTGATCATTTTGTGTTTTCATCACCGGTGAGCTATGGATATACTTAGCTTTCTCGTAGTAGAGAAGGTACAATGTGAAAAGCAATTTCTCGGAAACTGTTTTTATTTGATGAAATCAATTGTAGGAGATAGGCTTATGCGAAAGGAGTCAATGGGTATATAGAGGATGAGAAATAAAAGAATTGTAGTATGAATTAGTGAGTGATATTAGTGAGTGATATAAAAAAACACAAGTTCTGCCTGAACAAATATAAATTAGAGAATACGAGTAAGAAAGATTAGAAGTTGAATGTACTTAGATTATTGATGTATTAATGTGAGTGTAAAAGTCGTTTGAGCGAGTATATTAAACGGATTGATGAGGTAGTAGAGGGCCTTTGCGAGTATCTGGGGATGATTGGAGGCCCTTTAGTTTTGTTCAGTATTATAATACTGAATTGATAATGAGGCCTTATAGGCACTGAAGGTAGTGTCTATAACTTCCAACATCTATAGACTTCAGGAGCAGTCCCCGGTGACCCCCATGCGCGATACGGGCGGGGAGGGCGTGGCCTTGGCGGGAAATTTTTCTTTTTAATTTTTTTTTCTCTTTTCGATTTTTTCGATTTTTCAGAAGGGAACACGGTAGAATTTTCGAAAGATTGCTCCCGGTGAGTAGTTTATAGAGTGCGAAAGTCTATAAGTACCTTCCCGGTGAACTCGATAGGATTAAATCTTGATTCCCGGTGAAGTTATTTTTAATGTATTCTTAAGGATCCTGGTGAGCTCCCGGTGAGCCTTCATTAGCTTTAGTATAGAAGCCCTATGAGCATAGGCTATAAAAGCCCTAATGATCAGTACTAAGCCCTAAAAGGGGCTCTAAATGACCTGGTTAGGGGTCAGGGTTAGGCTCTCCTACAGGGAATTAGGTTAGGAGCGATAATAATACTACTAAGATATATAACCTCACCGGGACTTAATCAAATGAGTTTCGAAAGCTCTCTCTATATAGATAATAGGCTCTTATAGGCCTTGATAGCTCTAATTTAACTCCCGGTGAGCTTTTTATAGGCTTCATTTTAGGGGTAATAGCTTATAAGTAAGTCCCGGTGAGCTCTCTTAGGCTTAAAGTTATAGGCTATAGTAGTGAGATAACCGGTACAAAAGCTCACCGGTGAGAAAACAATTTATCGGAAATCTTTTTTATATAGGAGGATAATGAAAGTAAAAAAGTTTTAATTTTAATAATATAATATGTATTATCCATATGAATTATATATTACTAAGATTCTCTTTTCATTTTGTTTATAATAAAAACAATAAAAACTTTATAGAAGCTTATTTGAGTCTATAAAAGAAAGTGAACTTTGCATTATAAGAGCTAGCGCATTTGAAAGCCCTAGTCAAATAAGTATAGTCGACTTTTGAAAGATTTCATTCTTTTTTCAAGACTTATTTATAGGCATTAAGAGCCAATGGTAGCTCCCGGTGATCTTCCTTTAGGCTAGGTG
The DNA here is from genome assembly GCA_004786225.1 of Botryotinia narcissicola. Lineage (NCBI taxonomy): Eukaryota > Fungi > Ascomycota > Leotiomycetes > Helotiales > Sclerotiniaceae > Botryotinia > Botryotinia narcissicola. The sequence goes on along the minus strand of PQXJ01000776.1, from coordinate 8,925 downwards.
GAAGCCTGTAATATAATTAAAATGCACCCGGTGAGCCCAAGTAGGTATATAGCCATAGCCTATAGGAGGTTCGTATTATTCATTAAGAGCGACGACGATATTAATGAAAACTTCCAAGTACTCACTCTGAGTGATTTTTCGAAACCTTTTTATCAGTGAAAAAAATATCAATAGCGATTTTGCACGTAAAATAATTTGTCGGAAATTATTTTTTCAGATGAAATCAATTGTACGTAGACAACCTATAGATAAGGAGTCGATGGGTATATGAATGGGGTGGGTTGAAGCCTCAAAGAAAAGTAAAATTCTTTAATTAGGCTTACTCTTCTAAGAGCTTCAACACATAATAGGCACTTATGCCTGCCTCATTCACACTGCTAAGCCTGAAAATAAAGCCTATGTAGTGTTAATATGAAATGATAGTGATATTTCCTACCTATTGTATTAGCCTATATAGTGTTACAGGTGATATCAGTTAGAGGTCTTCGAACTATAAGTCGTTGATTAAGGTTAGATTCAAACAGTCGAGGAGGAAGTCTGGAAAGGCCTCTGGCGCGCATAGCACGTAGCAACTCCAAAGATTGAATGAATTAACTAGCGTTGACAGACTACTATATATAGGTGAGAAGGTAATACTCTATAGACCCTTTTGGGGTTCTGTATTATTGAATAATACCGCTAGTAAAGAGTTAGTCTGAGAAGACCTAAAGCGCGCATAGCACGTAGCGACTCTTTATTAGGGACAATAAATACAGGATTTCAGAATAGTCAAAAACTCCCAGTACCTTGGTTGCTGTATCCGCGACCTATTGATATTTGAAAGCGTGGTATCACATAACTTGTGACGCCCCTCAGAATATTACAGGCGCATGGATAAACTATTCTACACTGTAATCCGCATAAAGCTTAGGCTTTGGATTATAGTTTAGGGTAGCCGACGTCCTGTCAGCTTCGGCTTGGCAGGCTCTGTTGGAGTCTGTGGATTAGTGGCCGATGGCTATACCTATTCCTAGACATTTGGGGGTAAGCCCAAGCTGATAACCGCTTCTGGCGTGATCAGCGAAAGGTATCCTCCTCCTGAGGGGCTTATATCACACTCTGCGATGACACCTAGTGTCTGAACTCTGTGCGATAGACCGTCCTTTGGGGAACATAGTGGGGGCAAATGGATAATCAATAGGCTTCTGAAACACGTTTTCTTAACGTCTAGCGATTAGGAGGCGTTCTGTAACGGGACGTTTCCTCACCCAAGTTAACAACTCTAGCCCTCTTTTAGGGGGTTCGGCCTAGCATCTCTCGGGATGCGAAGCCTTAAGATAGTTACCTGGTTGATTCTGCCAGTAGTCATATGCTTGTCTCAAAGATTAAGCCATGCATGTCTAAGTATAAGCAACTATACTGTGAAACTGCGAATGGCTCATTAAA
>PQXJ01000775.1:0-10555 GCA_004786225.1 Botryotinia narcissicola | reverse complement strand
TATAAATTCTAATTATTATTAAATATTGAAGTTGTAGTGGTAGTGAAATTGAGGTTGTGCAAGATGTGGGGTTGTGCAAGATGTAGGGATATCGGTTAGCTGAAGAGGTCTTTCGTCCATGGTTCAAAGTTTCAGATGCCCTACATGCTTACGGCTCAACTTGCTCTCTTGAATTTACCGGTGGCAGTATGTATACAGTCTGGCGGTTACTGCATCAGATGATGAAAAATTGGTGTTTATATATTTCAAAATTCACTAGTCAGCTTAGTAAGCCAGAACGTCATTAAGACTTCTCTCTTCAATTGATTCAAGGCGGTGATGACCATAAAGTATGCATATTGCACTACCCATATACGTTCAATAATTTATAGCTATAAGAGACCTGGGCCTTGAATCTTGGAACAACTAAGTCAAGGTCAACTTACTGACTCTAATACCCCGGAGACTTGGAAGTTTCTAGCTAATACTTGCGACGACATACCATGCTTATTATTCTCCTGAATTTCTTTTCCAAATCTATATAAATTACTTGCAGTATTTATATGACAGAGGCGCGTATTATTGAGCAGAGAACCCTTCGGTGTTCCTACCACATTAGGGATAAGCTGAAAGTATTTCCAAAACTGCCAAATGTACTGAATAGGAGCTCTCTAAAAACAGCGCCGTTGAGAGAATTTGTGGTTGATATCTTAGCAAGAAATCATATCTGGGTTGCTCGCAAACAAACATATCATGTATTTGAGAAGTTTTGATTACTTCATCCTCATATAAGGTGCAGGATCTAACAAGCTCTTTCACTCCCCTGAGATTCACGGTTTATCTACGCAAATAACCTTCCATCCGAAAATAAACAACATAGTGCAGTGGTCAAGCCATTGATTTCTACTCTCGATCAAATCTCAGGAACATTCATTGTAACTAACATGTTATATAGAGCTTTCGAAATCGCAAGTGTTCGTCGGCCTATAGTTCTTGGAGTACCACGAAACCTAAGGTAGACCATGTGACCCTCACTAATGATATGGCTCGGCATAGTGTACAAAATGGTTACTGGGGCATCTTGAATGAGATTAGATGATGTGGAAATCGAAAGTGGGCCCCCTGGAGATGGTAAGTTGTTGTTTCATTTGTGTTGATGGTTTGAGCACTCACTATATTTTTTGTGCTTTTTTGGAGCGCTCAAAAATTGTTAGGATGGTGTTTTTCCGAATCGCATTTGTCGTTGCAGTTCCCTCTGATCATATATACTTTCCACCTTTTTTCAATTCGTCAACATTTCCCTCAAACCCGAATGCAACGTGCCGAGGAGACTCATCAGATCCTATCTTCTCGGGAGCCTGTTGTGATAATAACGGTCCAAACCTTAATTTTGTGTTTTTGATACTTTTAGACAATGGATCAGATCCTAACGACTTCCCTCTTGCCAAAATATCCAAGTCTGAATTCCTTGTTGTAAGCATGATGGCGGAGAAGGAGTTTGAATGCGAAACACCATTAACATGCATAGAGTAAAGACCAATCGCACCACAAAGGCTTGCCAGAATGAATCCGATACTATAGGAAAGGACGAGATAGAGCGGATGATAGACGTAGACATTCCTAGTGTCCGAGGTGGTGATATTTGCATATTCTGTGCTGCTACTAGTGAGATTGGGAGAACCAAGATAACCTATGGTGATATTGATGGAAAGATCCTCGATTGCTCTCATGAAGGTTCGATTGCGACACTGCCATGGCTCGATTTTAAAAATATCCTCAATGGGCCGTGGAGAAGAGGAGCTTGGAGAATATAGGGACCCAAATGGTGAAGCCTGTACGTCGTCGCATGCGGTAAATAGACGTAGGAGAGGATTGTCGATCAAAGCAGGGACCAAATCGTAGCCATAGGTGCCTGCTTTTGCCACTCCTTCACGTAACGTGATGTTTCCTTGCAAAACTTCCTCAAAATTGGAAAATTGATAAAAATCCACCAAACAGCTGGGTGATCCATCACACAAAGGTATCTCATTTAGGTACTGGGTGCTGTGTTGCGTGATTTCTTGGTTGCCGTAGACAGAAGCGATTGTAACAGAAATAGAGGCATTCATGGCTGTACATACAATGCTTGACGTCGAACTTTGTACGAAAATGTGATAAGCAGTTGATTTGTTCACATACAGCTCATACAGAGAACTTGAATCATAGAGGGCGACTGTCCGAAGTGAAAAATAGAGGAGAAGGTAACGTAATTTTGGGTCTGACTCAGACATTGTGTTGTTCCAAATCGAGTCATTGATTTGAGGGACAACAAACACTGATAATTCTTCCCTATCATGCACTAGTTGATCGAAAATAGCTTGCTCAGTACTTTTAGCTTCTCTGCACTTGAGCGTGAGACCAAAGAACTGCATATTATAGGACCAGATTTGAGGCGCGATCGAAAAATCTAGAGGGACCACATCAGCTAGAGATGCTGACTTTTGCGCAAGTTTTTCTGAGATTCTGGTATCCACTACAGCTTCGGGCGATTGCGTATCAAGCAAAAATTTGGTTCCATTCAATACCGGAATTGGCATTGAAATAGTAATATTGACTGGAACGACAGAGAGCGTAGCTGCGGGAGCAAAAGTAACGAAATCCATGGTCCTAAAATGCACATTAGTGACTTAAACTGTAGACTTTGTCGATAATTTATTCACACATTGAGTTGAAAGTCAGAGCCAAACTTTTATCGTCATTTCACCCTCAAGTATTCCAACATGGTCAAGAGCCTCCAGCCAACTCTTGTGTAGAAAGGGCTCACGTACCAGAAAATTGTGCCTAGTAATGCTGCCAGGGAAGCATTCTTGATAACAGAAACACTGAACAGGCTAATCGGATTACTTGTGAGCGCGAACAACCTGTCAAGATCACCTGCAGTTTTCTCAGTATTTTGTCTAGAAAGTGCAATTTTGTATCGGCAATGTGGAATAACACGTACTAATTTTGAGACCTTTCGACCTTACGACGCTCCAAAGATATTGCCCCAGTGCGGAGACAGTAATGGCTTTGAAGCATGCGACGACGAGAAATGCGAAGACTGTCCCGAATCGAATTGACCAAGCTTGTCTCGTGGCATCCCCTGCCGGAGTCCCACTTAATGAAATGTAGTAAACATGATGTCCAATTGCCAGAATCAGACCACACAATAGCATCGAGCACATAAAAGTTGGCTGTTGCCAATTAATCTTCCAAATTACAGTATCTATCGGCAGATTTGTCGTTGATGGGTTGGTATTCTGTAAAGGTTGTGCGGGAAGGTTCAAATTTGTACTTTGTGCGGTTGAGGAACTCGAAAGGCTGCTCACTTGCTGCCAAGATTCTGGTCGATTTGCAGTAGATAATAGGGAATCCGTAACTGAATACTGTGAATTCCTTCTATCCTGGCTTGAGACTCCCGATGGATCGTCTAGTCGTAGGTCCATTCCATGGTCCTGAAATGAAAAATGTGGCGGCTCGAATTCTCGATCATTGTTGACTCGAAGTGATTCCATCGCTTTTCCCCTATGTTTCAAATCGAAGAAATATACTTCAGACGTCTCCAGAATTTAGAGTAAGCGTTACGGAATGTTGAGAAGGGAAACAATATTTCGTGGCTAAGTAACACGCTGTCAATCATGGTGATCATTGACATATTAATAGTAAGCCTGATCGCAATGACATGCGTAAGTGCCCTGCATAACATGTGTAGAGGCTGAAGTTGTAATTCAAACAAGCAGCTGCATAGTGGCCTCCAATGCTACCGGGCCTACCAAACAGAGCGAGTCTTGGAAGTGCAGCACTGCAAGTGCTGCCTTTCAGGGGGATTTATTCGTCTATTCTGTAACACAACATACCCTTCTTGAATTTTGCCTGAATTTTAACGGACGTCCAGGCTGATTCTGACCGAACTTTGCTCCCAGCCACAATTCATGTGGAATCCCAATACAACAATCTCTAGTTCTTAAAAATAATTTAACATATCATCCTTCAGCCCTTCGCCACCTCCTGGATAATCCAAGTTATTTCCCTCAAATTACTTCTCACATACCACCTCTTGTTCTTCAAATTTATCCTTTCACGCCTTTGACCAGTCGGTAGAAGATTACCCGGAACCCGAGATATGTATTGCGAACATCCACTTTGAAATCAATCTAAATGATTACTGAATCCTGATCACCCTGAGCTTTTGATACCATCTTTATATGGACAGAAATTTGAAACGAAGAGTAGAAGGCCAAATTCAATCAGCGCAGAATGAGATTGGATCGGCCCCCACGTATAAGAGTTTGAAAGTTGACAGCCTTGCGTGAACTCTTAGGTTGGTCAGCCTACTACTAATTATCTCCCTTTCTCTCTTGTTTTCTCCTAACTAATTCGACGTCTTTAACTTTCTCCTGGCTTCTCCATCGTATTCCATATCTCATGATTATTATCAACATCGGGCTGTAGATCAAAAATAGAAGGGCCAGAGTTGTATATGACCACTATAAAAATGTCAGTACATATTTAATTCAATATTCATGTGGGAAGAACGTGCTGTTGTTCTGTTAAGCCCGAAGGAAAAACAAAGTTACCCCGGTACTGATGGCATTGACCATAGGGACAATAAACGCAGTCGCGATCGCTCCCAGCTCACACTGTACCACATTATTCGCAGCTGTAGCAGTAGCTGTTTTACCAGGATAGATATCCACCATCAAGATATTGAGAACTTGAAAGCTTGCAACCAGAGCATACCCTATCACAAACAATAATATCACTGGACCAGCAATACTAACATGGTGACCCGTAACCCAACCATAAGCAATTATGGCTAAAGCACCGAGATAGAACAATGGGAGTGCAATTTCCAATTGTGCTTTCTTGATTGGAAAATTAGTGAGATCCATTTGACGATTTTTGATGAGTGGAAAGTTATGAATCTTGGCATGTCGGCGATAGTTGAAGTCTACTATTTTCCCAGTAGTAAAAGCAGAGATGAGAGATCCTGCACCAACAGGAATGAACATCAATGATACTTTTAGCTGTGAGAATCCGTATAAAGAGCCAAATTGTGATGAAGCGCCCGTAGAAATTGCATGGTAGCAGGCTAAACTTATACCCTCTGCGCCTAATAATAGTCCTGCATCTTTATCCGCAAGAACCTTAAGTGTAGATAGCGGATTTGGGACCTGTAGCTTGTAGTTCTTGCGAAGGGCTGTAAACTTCTCTGCATCCAAAGAAATTCCTTTCTTACGACGATTTAAATGTCGTATGTGGTCTGTAGTGTTAATGCAGAGAGATGGTGGAGGTATGGAACCATCGTCAACTAAATTTCGACAAGTTTCCGGAAGAAAGAGAATAAGAGGTATAAATACGATGCATGAATATATTAAGAGAAACCAAAAAGTCCAATGCCACCCTGCATATTGCCCTAATATTCCTCCAATGATAGGAGCAACCATAGGACCAAGAATACTACCAAGAGAAGCCCATGCAACGTAAGTACCCCTCTCAGAAGAAGTGATATCACCAACTAACCCATTTGCAAGAGCTACTGTACCACTACTTCCTGCACTTTGCAAGCAACGTAGGGCCATCAACGCTGGGTATGAATTTTGAAGTCCAAGACCGAGAGTTGTGAAGAAGTAAATAATGAAGCAAACGATATATGCTGGACGTCTTCCAGCTTTGTCTGATAATCCCGCAATCATCATAGGTGCTAAGCCTTGAATAATCTAGAGACTAATTAGAACAGAGGAAAGAGCGAATACCACATACTAAGAACGAAGTGACCGTAAGACTGATTTTCGCATCTAATACTTGAAGAGCTTTCGCAGTTTAACTGAGAGATGGATAATACATGCTCGTTGACATGGGAGAAAATAAGCTTGACATGGATCCGGTAAGGACAATCATCTTCTTTTGAGAGGCAGAAAAGACACTATATGGAACATCTGATACTGCATTGAGTTGCGTATTCTCAACAATTTCGGAAGGTGGTTCGAATACTTCATTATCATTGTTTTCGATCAGCTTCTCAACACCGATATTGCTATGAGGTTGCACGTTTGTGACATCGGGAGAGATGGGGTTCTCTCGAGGGTTGGAGGGTTTCTGAGCACCAGTCTCGGGAACAACGTCAAGTTGACCAGTAGATGGGATTTTGGGTTCTTTCTCCATCGTAGAACTTAACCATAGTTTTAATGACCACCGAATCTTACAATAATAACGTGTGAGCATTATATATCTTCTCGTGACACCCATCACGGCGAATATTGACCGTCTATTGCCGGATTTAATGGTTATCTCCAAAGATTGCAGGGGCAACGGAGCCAACAGATTGCGACACGTTGATCCAACAGAAATTCGCATACATCATGACTAGTGACTGGTGACTGGCTAAGTGCAAACCACGAAAGTCAAGTATGATAATCGTAGTCGAATATAGTGCTGTTTCTCTTCAAAAAATAGCAGCATCAAGAAGAAGCAACAGCAAGAAGAAGAACCCCCATTTTGAGCTTGAGCCCTGTCGATAACATGCAGGCACCTTGATGCAGCAATTTCTCTGGGGAAACTTCTCCGCATTTTCTAAAACCGTTGCCCATACTAGGCAGGCTCAATGCTCATCGGGAGGTTTATGAGACGCAATACCCCATACATGGTATAGATGCTCATCTTTGACAAGTTCACTTTTGAAAACGGCCTGTATGTAATACTGTGATACCACACCATAGAGACCCATCATCGTGGCCGCATAAGCCATCATGTTGTCCGCGCACTAAAACATTATGTTGTGATTGGTGTTTGCTGAATTGTATGGTGGATATTGCTGTCAAGCTAGCTGCAGCTACCCAGCCACCAGCTAAAAACTGTCTGCTTCTCGTCTCCCCCGCGAACCAGAAAACTGTCATGCTTGGTCCTAGGTTTCTTTGATCATACAATCCTGTATTATGATCTTATATTCTCAGAGACATCAATGAATTGTCAAAAGCTTCATTTTTGAGAAAATCTTTGTTTCTAACAGTTCTGCCCGAGCTAATTGGCTTCACCGCGTTGGTTACCTAGCGAACCCATCACAATTATTTACAACTTTGTGCGATAAGCACATTTTCGCAGTCGAGATCCTTCCCAGCCGCCCATATTATAATCTTCCAGAACAACATTATTCTACATTCTCCTCTATTTTCGTTAATTATCTCGAACGCGACAAGATTATAATTATTTCGGATTTCTCTGCGGATTTTGAAATTATCTGCCATTAGGCGGCAGATCCGCCCGTCGCAATGGCGACTGATGATCTCTCTCCACCGGGGAGCAGTACATATTCATCAAATACAATGTACGTTGGAGACGGGACATGGGATGCTACGAAAAATGATTTCTTACTGCCCAATTTGATGGGCTTAAATTTTGAGACGATGAGATATAATGGTGAGTGAATCTTTGCCAACATTTAGTTTGTTGGGATTGCGATGAATGAAGGAGCTGACTGTAAATAGGAATGGGAAATAGATTCGCGACAATGCCTGGATATAAAGGATTAATTACAGCTCATGGTGTACTTGCTGCAATGACCTTTCTGTTCATCGTACCTGCAGCGATATTCATTGCGAGATTTTATGGTCGGGATATACGAAATGCGATTCGATATCACATATATTTACAAATTATGACGCTTCTTCTATCAACAGTTATTTTCATACTTGGATGGATGGCAGTAGGTAATGCGCGAAGCTTAACGAATCCTCATCATGGTATCGGATTGGCAATTTATGTTCTCATCTGGGTGCAATTCTTATCGGGCTGGTTGACACATAATTCGGAAAAGAAACGAGTCTTGAGAAGGATTCCATTGAAGGCTGTCTTGCATCAATGGATAGGTCGTGCAACAGCACTTCTTGCAATCGCGCAAGTACCTCTTGGACTGACTTTATATGGATCGCCAAAATATCTCTTTATACTATTTGCGGTCTGGATGGGTCTCTTGGTATTACTATACTTCATTCTTTCCTACAGGGCACTACAGGCGCTCCCTGAAGTATTACGAGAAGGAAGTCGACATGGCGAGGTAATTCAAGAGAGAAGAAAAAGTTCATTTGGCATAGGAATACTTGGTCCATTACTCGCAGGTGCCGGAGCTGCTGCTTTACTCGGAAATCGAGATCGAGATAGGAGTAGAAGTAGGAGTCGCAGTCGCAGCCGCAGTCGCAATCACAGTAGAATTCGAGAAGAAGTTATTCCTTCGCGCAGGGGCTCAAGATCTCGACGCGGATCAGTAAGTTACGTCGAAGAAGAGAAATATGAGTCTAGGAAAAAGGAAGGTGGCGGCGTTATGAACTCATTATTCAAGGGTGCGGCAGTTCTTGGAGCTGGTGCGCTCGCGAAGAGTTTCTTCGATCGGCGACAACGAACAAAGCATGAGGACGAATATTCTTCTGTTGCTCCGGATACTCCAGGTAGAAGGCAACATAGACGCAATGACAGCGAATATAGTGATTCAACTCTTACAACCGAACAAACAAATCATTATGAAAATCGCCGAGAAAGTCGTTCCATCTTACCTGGACCCGGAGCTCCAGCTGCTGCTGCGGCTGCTATTAGTGCTGCAAAAGCACGTCCAATAACTCCAAGACCTGTAACGCCCGTAACTCCGAGACCAGCACGAAGTCAAGCTGGCCGAACTCACAGTTTTGATTCTATGAGTTATTCCTACGATTACGGATCTGGTACTACAGCTAGCCCATCTCGAAGACCACAAGAAAATAATGGACTACGAAATGGATTACTTGCTAGTTTGGGAATAGGCTGGTTTTCCAAGAAAATGAAAGATCGTAGAGAAAAGAAGGAAATGGACCGCATTGAACGCGAGGAAGACGAAAGATATGAACGAGAGGGAGCTTCTCGACACATTAATCAAGGTTCACATTTAACAAGCGACGCATTTCCTCCAAGACCTCATATCGGACAAAGTTCTTTAGAATCATCTGAACTTTCGTCACTTGTCGATCCTTATCCTGCACCTAGAGCAACAGTATCAGTACCAGCTCCAGTTCCGGTAAATATGGGTCAATCGCGTTCTCATCATGATGTCGTTACAGAGACAGTTTCAATGCCTCCTATGCCTTCCGATCCACATGGCGTTCTTCATCAACCTTCTGATAGTGATGTCACTCCAACCCCTGGTCGAAGTCGTCGCCGGTCATCTATTCGACGAGAGGAAGGAGAAGCTGCTGCCGCTGCCGCCGCCGCTGGAGCTGCTGGTCTTGCCGCAGAAGAGGAACGTCGTCGTCAAAGATCTCACTCTAGATCGGCAGTTGCAAGTCCCCCTGTCAGTGTTAAGGTCAAAATGCATGGCGATAAAGACCGCAATGTTACTTTGAGACGTTTAACAGAACAAGAAGCTGCGGCAGAACGTGCCTCGAGAAGGGCTCGAAGTGGCCAAAGACGTTCGCGAAGGGACTCGGCAAGTGATTTCAGTGATGGCGAAGTATCATCTAGATATAGACGAGAAGCAGAGAAGAGAGCCGAAAGAAGAGCCGAATCAATGGTCAGAGATAAACACGAAGAAGCTGGCATTCCACCGCCACCAATAGGTCCTCTTACACCACCTAACCCTGCATTTGCAGGTGGAAAGAAACCTAAGGATTCAGCTTACTACTCTGGACGACCACAGAGTTCTGGTAGACCACAAAGTTCTGGTAAACTAGATCCGAGTGTTGCTGGAGGAAGTATATTTGATGCAGGAAGGAGTAATATGTCGGAAGATACTCATGGTACATGGAGTGCCATGAGTCCAGATTCTGGTACTGATCACGCGAGAGAAAGGCGACAAAGGAGGAGAATGGAGAGGCAAAGACAAAGTATAGGAACTGGAACGGCTGGCACAGTTGATTTTACTTGAGTTTTGATTCTCGAGTTGTATTATTGTTTGATGTTTGGAGTTGGCAAAATAGGGCTGGACTATTTGCTCTTTATTGATGAAAATATAAAGTGGGTGAGATGGTAAAATGGAACGATATGTATGAAGATGTTGGCTTATGTTCAAGGCTTTAGTATATGGCTAATGAGATTATGAATGAAGGCGGGATAGGATATGATACGATATGAAGGTTTTCCCAAGGAAAGTTCTCAGCGATGTGGTTAGGATAAGCGAGCAATCTGGCATAGATACCTACGTACCTACGTACTTTTCCTGCATGTTATTTTAGCTTTTTGTTTTTCTACTTAATTGATATTGTTAATTTTGCAAACGATCATGTTTATCCATGAAAGTGATTGCCGCTGTGTAGAATTGTGAAGGATTAGGCTAGTGCTTGCTTGGACTTGAAATTGGTTTAGATCGAAGTTTACGAATTGGATTTCCTGAGTCTGGGGGTTTATGAAGGGCTGTAGGGGCTCAAGTTTTCTGCTTGCTGTTTGCTGTATGATTTTTTGATGTAGGAATGGAGTTTCGGATAAGTGTCTAAGTATATGAGGAAGCTCAAGGGGATTAGTTTAACTTGGTTTGGGTCGAGTGCTTGGTCAAGTGGATAATTCTGAGAGAATTAAGAGGGGGGAAGGGGGAGGGGGAGGG
>PQXJ01000774.1:0-10567 GCA_004786225.1 Botryotinia narcissicola | reverse complement strand
TAATTTCTAATCTGAACCCATTATCCGAATCGATATAACTTTGCCGAAATTAGGGCAAAGTTATTAGAGTCCTATTCCTGCCTGCCCGCCCCGTGATAACAGGTCCTAGTATGATATTCAAAGTTTACTACTAACTTTCCCCTCTGTCCTATTCTCTTGAGCTTTCCTTAATAAAGCATACAATGTTTGTAGCCTTGGCATTTCCAGTCCATGACTTCTGGCAATTCGGATTGGATTTCCCAAAATGACTTCAAGCTCCATTGTCTTCCCCTGCTCCCAATCCAATAACATGCTTGGCTTACTTCCACTAGTGTTCTTCTGTGTACTTTTCAACAACTGTTCAGAAGTTGCAAATTCTTGTGGTAGCTTAGTCCCCAATATCTTTGGGGCTGTCTCTAAAACTTCGTCCATGACACCTTTCAAATGAATGTAAAGCTCTGGATCGAGCGACATATCATTATTTGTGCTCCCAGATGAAAGCTCAGCGGAAGGATTCATACTCGCATTAATGGCAATTTTATGCCATCTCACCATTTGAAGTTTCCAATGTGAGTACTCCTGGGCATCCGAGATGCCGCCTATTTGTAACAACCTCACAAACGTATTGTTTCGTTGAACAGCGGTGTTTTGATCATCATTCAACTTCGTCGATTCAACAACATCGGGTAAATATGGGCCAATGCTTATTCGTGTCCATCTATTATGCTTGATGAGACCTGGAGAAGTCTGTTCGGCGCTCACATTAGTGTCAGCACTTAATATCGTGGACCCTGGGAACCTTTTTGAATATGGTTCTTCCACACCAAGACCATTTTGGACCAAGACGATAGATGTGTGACCTTTCTTCACGAGGCCTTCAAGAATCTCGGAATCATCATTAACATCTGGAAGGGCCTTTGTGCTTACGACAATAAAATCCCAGCCTTCATTCGAGCCTCGAGCTTCTTGTGGGTTCGCAAAGGTTTGATGTGGAATGAATTTGTATTCTCCAAATTTTGGTGAGGTGACATTGAACCCATTAGCGGTGACTGCTTTGTAATTTGATCGACATATAACGGAGACTTGGGTGCCTTGAACCTGAGCAATTCGAGATCCGTAGAATGCACCAACTGCGCCAGCACCGACGATGAGGACTTTAATAGTCATACTGATATTTTATGATCGGATAATATCGAATTTGTTGTTATATTGACTTGTTGTGGATGCTGATCTGACGAAGGGAAGTAACCTCGGAAGATAGACGGTCAGTTCACCAGTTCACCCCGCTTACATAATCTAATGAAGTCCCTTTTGCGGCAATCTTCAGCAACCTTGAAAAACCTACTATGTAGGTATGTAAAGACAAAATTCAGATCGCTCATCAAAGCAATCGCACAACGCGCAATATCTTCCTCAATCACGTCTTCAATTCACAAATTACTATACGATATCGAAGATAATTAGTTGCCCATATTGCGCAAATTATCTGCGTCGTTTTCTACCCTAAAGCCTCAACATCTTTAAGCTTGTAGATGGGCTAGTTTTTCTAAATAAATCTTGGACCAACGCGTGCGATCCATGGGGAATGGCCAACGATCAGCGAGCGACAATATGGCATTAGTTGGCGAGTGAAAAATGCATATATGAATGCGACGATACACAGGAAATAAAGAGTGTGAGACGCGGATCTCACACAATACAAAGACTACGGGCTCCTGAATGGAACACTGAACATTCTGACTTTCAGATCATTTTTCGCGCCCGTTGAAGTTGAAAAGACAGTGGCAGATGCTATCATCCCTTGGTGCCGAAAGCAGTTGAACGATCAAGAGTGTCGGCATAATTACCTAGGAGGATTTGGACGTCTAAGAATCGGCCTGCGACTTTTCGAGCTCCAGAACCTTCTGAACAGAAGGACGATTCACCAGATTATCCACAAGCGCTGTGTATTTTGGTTACTCTCTCTTCATTTTCAATCCATTTCCTTCTCCCCAACGATGAAAAACGAAAAGATACGAATCAACGACTGTGAATGCACCTCCAACTGCGTATAGGCCATTCAACTTTCCCTCAATTATATCAAAACAATTCTCGACATTTCCCATACTCTTTTTCTCAATACCCGGCAATGCTGCTTTTTCATCACTCATTCTCTCCGGTCTTAATAAGCCACCGAATGCATGAGCATGCAATGTTCCGCTAAGCCAATTCATCCATTCATACACTCTTATCGTTTCCATTGTTGTACGCCCTAAAAGATGCAGTTCCGGAGCAAATGAAGATATCGCTGTTGCAATAGCAGGAACCTCTGTAATAATTTCACCCTCAAGTGAGAGAACTGGAACACGCATCTTGGGATTTATGGAAGAGAAGTTTCGAGTAAATTCTACCGTTTCTTTTGTGATTAAGTTGGCGATTGATTCAAAAGAAACTCCGGTTTCGAACAGAAGAACATGAGGGCATAAAGATCAAGCGCCAGGCTCCCAATATAATTTAATCTCGGGATGATCCATGGCTGTAAGTGTTTCTGAATACTTGTAGGGAATCGGTACGAATCCAGTAGACAGAAGATATTGATGTTACTTTGTAGAAATACGTGAAACTTTGCTCAGATGTTACTCCTTGGTCGATGCGTTTAGTGGCAGTGGCAGCTTCATGTACTCCGGGTTTCGAGATGAGTCTTATGGTTGAATCACGTCATTAGATGCAGGGTCAACATTTCTATCACTATGATTTCGATATTGCTTAGAAATCTGGTGGTTTTGTGTCAAGGGTTGGAAAAAGAAGTCCCTTACATCGGCTTAATGTCAATTCCCCGCTTTTCAGCTTACTGCATGCTGTGTAATAGAAAAAATGACGAATAACATCAAAGTAGCTCACACTTCTTTATTAACACAGCGGAAGAACATCCGCAGTGTAGTCTGTGTTCAAGATTTTGCGCGGCAGGCCGGATTTGATTGCCAGAGACAAGTATAAACAATTTCTCTTAGCAAGTTTGCTAACTGGTACTTTGACTTGCCAATCCGAAGGTTTGATGTACAAGTGCACCGGAATGAAGAACTGCACAATAGAGGTTCACTCAGTAATCCAAGGAGAAAAACGACAAGAGCTGTGCAAGGGCATAAAATCTCCTCTGATGAGTCCGGGACTTGGTTGCTCACCTCGCGTATTCGTAGGCCAATATGTCCAATTTCTTGGTCATTAAAACGAGATAACCTGCGACTTCTTAAAGTCACAAAGCAGTTTGCATGGTAGGATGATAAATATGACGTCAGCCCAGGGCACCGAAATTGGCGTTTAAAGCTTCACGTTATTTTTTTGCCATTAGTCTACATGTAAAGTTGTCCAGATGAATACAGGTGTAGCGGCCAGAAACCCCGACGCGGAGATACAATCGACGCCTCGGTCTTCCTAAGCAGAGTAATAGAATTGATTTTTGGCTTTGTCTTGTCTTTTGCATTTGTGACTATAAGGAGAAAACGGACAGTTCTTTTCCAGTGCCAATCTTCATTAGACCCCAGTTCTAATTTACAAAGTCTAACACACATCGATCATAAATGAGCAATTGTCTCCAAAACCCCATCATCGACAAGTTCACTTATATCTCGTAAACGGCTCTTCAGATATGTTCTATGTTGCTCTGGAATCTCAAAAGTCATTGTTGAGATAGTCAATGGCCAGCAAAACAAACTAGCCGTGCTAGCTCTAACTGCATTCCTTCGTCCCTTGCGTATCATTTTCATACCTATCTCTCCCAGTTCAACCCATCCCAGAACAAACGGTAGACTCGCGCAGAAGTCCAGAGCTAGTTTCTTCATATTCAGTCTAACGATATCTTTATAGAACTTGGTGTCAGGATTTGAAGACTCTATTTCGCGGTGAAAGACTTTCAGTATGATTCCATTTACGTGAAGACGGATAGCACGATATTGAGCCCACATTGCAGCATGGCTAATCGAGGGATATAGATGAACCGTTTGATCAAATATATCATTTGCGCCCGGCTTGTCATCATCATCATCTCTTACTCGGAAAGAACTCCAATAATCCACCATCGGTATCTCTTTAGCCCATTTGACCAATTTCATCTCCAACTCTTGTGCTAGTACCAATACGCCGCGCACCTTTGTAGCAATCTGCCCACTTGCACTTGCAGGAATATCGTCAAGACCAATAGAAATGTGGTTTACACAATATCTCAAATCGGCAACTTCAACTAAACACTGATCAAGAACTAAACTTGAGCCTATCTCCCCAAAGATACTTCCATTCTTCAACCAACTTGGTATCGGCATGCTCCTGAGCAGGAGCGAACGAACCAAGTGTCGTCTTGTAATCTTGTCTAATTCCGATCCAGCGTTTTCATGAGAGGTGCTGGAGTTGCTCGTATGGGTTTGAAGAATTGAACAGAGCGGTCGATATTGCTCCTGCTGACGTTGCAGTCGTAAATTTAAAATTGCGATCGCGCCATCATGGTGGTTAAAAGCCTTCGCAGCTATAATTTTGATGTCCTCGGTGACGAACTGGGCTTTTTGGGTCATCGAATTCTCAAAATGACTTAAAAGCAGAACGGTAAGAATGATTTCATCCATCACGACTCTCTCTGAGCTTCTCAGCGCTAGGTTCGTCGCCGCCAGGGCTTGGGAGTATATCTTACTCCCAATCGTTAAAGCAGCAGCATTCTTTGTTGATCGCCCGAAAGTCGTGTGAGCAATCGCAAGAATAGCGAGTTGTAATGTTGAGCGGGTAGATCTGGTATGAGATTCTCGTTCCGGTGATGTAATAGGCCAAGAAGGATGTCGGCGAATTGTTGATGATGCGAGGCTGAAAATTGAGGAGTGCTCGAAAGAATCGACACAGCGATTGATACGGCTATTATGGTTATCAAACATTTTTTCGGGTGCCTCGACAAACTGTCTTGTATAGTAGGCAACAACTTGGTCTTGCAGGGTTGTCGTGGGAGGAGGTCGCGGCGATGAGAAGAGAACAGTGACATGTAGAATGCTTGAAAGTTTGATCAAATTGGCTCCATCTATCGTCCTATTGACATGTCTTTTCTGTTCTTCTGGTGCAGGAGATTGAAATGATGAATGTAGTTGTATTGACCGCCGCAGATTGGGATCTTGGGGCCGTTTTATCTTACCACTCGCTGCCTCGTTTTCGTTCAAGAACTCATATTTTTCAATACCACTATAGCCCTGACAACTGATTTTTGCTCTTGAACAACGATTGCAGGATGGCTTTATCTTATCGCACTGTGTTATTTTTGTAAGTCTCCAGACCAATGAATAATAATGAGATATCTTTAAGACCTGCCTTTACCCGTCGCTTCTTGCATGTATGGCATCCACGGCTCGGAAAGGGCATGGCGACTCGGGCGATTTTATTTGCAGTCGCTAGTGGAGAGAAGCAAGATGTGGTAGTCAACGAGATGGTATAATTATCCTTTCCCCATTCTTCAGGTATGGGGAGAGTAAGCGCCGGATATAACGTTAAATCCGCGAAGTTGAGAAACAGTGCCGATGTAAAAACTTGTCTGATTGTCTAGTCAAATATTCACTGAGAATTAGATTAGATGTATTTATTCTCAAATAACTCATCCTACAACTCTTTAGCTATTGAGCTCTCTAAAAGATCATAGAACCCTGGATGTACCAGTGATGTACGATCTATCTCTTCTTTACATTTTCCATCCGACCATGAATTAATTGCCAAAAAGAGAGTAGAGGGTCATTATCATACCGTGTGCCACAATGATATTTGAGAATCACAAAAATATGAGAGAGCTTGCATTATGAGTAACAATTCCCAGATACTATAGCTAACCACAATAAAGAGAAGCAGACACTGAACAACAAGCCTTAATACCATTCCATTACTCATCAACAAAATCAATTATCCCAATTCTAAAGTCTATTAGGACGTCCTCTTCGGCCACGACTGTAGCCCCAACCATTTCCTCCACCTCTGGGGCCGTTTGGCGGGTTTGTGTTGTTATTGCCAATGCCGTTGCCACGACCATCCCCACCAGTGATCACGCGAGGGACTGCTACTTCTGTACGTCTTCCTCCTTCTCCACCTCCTCTTCCGTAGACAGCTCTAATTGGAGTTCGTTCACTTTCCGTCAACTGCGATACAAAGGCAGTTCCACCTCGAAGAGGCTGCTCAATCTCAGTCTAACTGATTGGTTCCGCTGATATCTGACGATTAGTAGGCAATCTATGTGCTCCTGGGATACTGTACTCGCTCCGAGGAGTTACAACAATTTCACAGGATTCAGATGATCTGGATCGCGACGAACCAATATCAAGATTGTGAGTGGCAATTTTGGTTCCAAGTTGGAATGATGGAGAGGAGGGTATTTTTTGCCAGTTTGTGTCGAATGGAGTGTCTCCTTCGCGGCAGGGCCTGAATCCAGCAGGGACAGGAGAACTATCGATTATGTTATGGCCGGAGACGGGATCGGTGAAAGTTATGTTTCCATCGTCTTGAAGAACGCCAGGAATTGGGTCACTCCATTGAACATAATACCAGGTACGCTGGATTAAAGGACTTCTGTCGGTCTAATGAATTCGATCAGTATTTTTAGGAATACAGCAATAATAAGATGTCGGACTGACCTCATGTTGACACCAAAAGTGACAGATTTTAGCTTTAGAATGCTGAGAAGGCATTTCATGCTCATTGGTAGCATACACCTGATACCTGTGATCGTGGTAGAAGCGAGTGTATACTCGTGGGCCACTCTGACGTGGATCAACGGCTTCTTGCGAATAGTAAAGGACTTGAGCTCCTTGGTCTCCCTTGAGACAGTATTGACAAACATAATCATAGCAGATAGAGTTTGGGGCCTTGTATTCCGCTGTCGGACAGATGACAATTGTATGAACTGGTGCTAAAGGTACAGCTCTGCCTTCATGATTGGTGATGTTCATCGTGTATTATTTGATGGAAGCTGTCAAAAGTATGCCTTGTGTGCCGCAGCAGA
This sequence comes from Botryotinia narcissicola, assembly GCA_004786225.1. Lineage (NCBI taxonomy): Eukaryota > Fungi > Ascomycota > Leotiomycetes > Helotiales > Sclerotiniaceae > Botryotinia > Botryotinia narcissicola. Next base: position 3,600 of record PQXJ01000774.1, on the reverse strand, counting down.
TGATTTGGATCTGGCGGCAAGAGGCTCTTGAGCCTCTCACAGCTACTGTTGAAGTTAAAATTGAATCTAAGGGTTGAAATGTAATTTGGCTTCAAGATCAACCGTTGCTAGATGAAACAAAAACTTATGAAGATTGTAAATACTGGAAGAGCATGTTAGACTGCCCAAAACAAGTCTTAAGGAATCCTAAGAAGGAGTGAGTAGAGTACAGCTGCTCCGAGCAATAAATTTTAGATAGGTAACAGGTCTTGAAAGATGGCATAGAGCTTTCTGATTGTTGCGTGGAAATAATAGAGGTTGAGATTTGAGGAAAGCGCTCAAATTTTACACCGGGCAATATCTCAAGAAGCTGGAAATTGTAGATGATTGTAAGATTAGTTTATTTAGTGCGAAATTTGGATGCTGTTCTCTCTCTGCTTATCGATTGATCTTGAGGGTGTCATCTCGTGTCGAAAACATTACTATCTATTCACAAGATATGCGTGAATTAGGGCTTCCATATTTACAAGTTTTACCAGGGATCCATATGCCTAGATGTCGTAATCTTTCGTGGTCTGGTAACTCCAGTGAGTTTTTCTCATGATTCAGCCAGGAGAAGCCCAGCGATAGAAACTTCCCTTACTTGAGCTCTTCTCGCCATACATTTTAAGGACACAAATTTGCACGCTATATGTGAATGCTCAGCTTTTGTGACACCCAAACATCACTTCAATTTTATACTTTCGAATGCTTTATCTTCGAGCACTCTATATTCTATCATGTTATCTCTCAGTGGCTGACGGTGACGAAACTGAATGCTACAAGGTACCTACTACTTGCTTGACTCTGAAGCCACTCGAAGATAGCTGATGCTTTGATTGAAATCAGGTACCGTTTGTAAAGTTACAATACATAGGACCAATTGGGTAAAATCACCTCGGTGACTAGAGTAATTTCAACGAGAAGAATCTGAAATCTCATATTTTAGATTGTTTACTTTGATTCCGAGATTCAATAACCTCCTTCGAAAGATTCCACAATTCTATACTTTCTGGAAATATATCGTCATTCCTGATTTGAATATTCCCATCTGAAGTAAGAAATTTTATTTCCTTGATTGATCGTGTACCCCAAATGAAGTCATTACCTTGTATGAAATCAGCCATCGGCTTCAACCAGTTTCTCAATAGAACCTTCTCGTTGTCATTCAAGAGATCCCCGTTCCCAAAAAACCATATTGACATGTCCGTCCCGTGAGTGGCTCCAACAACTCTAGGCAACCTTTTGTCCACACTTTCTGTTCTCCAATCAATTCGGTACCGGTTGATACTCTGGATTGGGACATCAGAAGATATTGCGACGAGGAAGCCGCGCATAGTAGAATGGATTTGCATGTCAGCATACAATTTACCAAAAATCTCAATCCAATATTCCTTAGGGGAGTTCGGAGAAGTGTGGTCCGGTTTATATTTAGCGCAAACGGCCTTGGCGATACTTCGTGGGTAATCCCATGACAGACGGTCAATCAATCTCTCATATGAATGCGGCGGAAACACGTTCTTATAGAGCTGATGTTCTTGTGTAAGATCCCCAATGATGGTTTTGATGCCAAGTTCTTTGAATCGTTTCCCAAACGAGCCATCAAAAATTCTAGTGAACAAATCCTTCGAAATGAACTCGCCATCCAGAACCGGACGAATGAAAATCTGCTTCATTTTTTCAACGGCAACTATCAATTCATCAGAGCTTTTAGTTCGAAGAACTTCCACAGTCTGCTTTGCGCTCAAAGACCGAGATACTTCCAAAACAGAAAGTAAATCATCAAATTTTTCTTGAGCCTCAGAAATTTGTTTGGGCTCAACTCCACATCCATTTGACCATTGAATAATCCTTCGAATGATTTGGCGTTTGGAATTTGGACCGATGTCGTACGCTAGTTGATGAAATGTGGAATATGATCCAGCTGATAAACCACCGACTGTGATATTCTCATTATTGCCTCCAAAGAACCCGATGTTTTCTTATGTCCATTCAAGAGCGGCTCGTTGATCCCAGAGGCCTAAGTTTCCGGCCGAAGTATCGTCCCAGAGTTCTCTACCAGCTAGAAACCCAAAAACTCCAAGTCTATAATTGGGACATACAACAATACATTTCACATCTGTCTCGGCCAATAACGAAGAAGGGTCGTCTGAGTTATTCGAGCCGTATTGAAGGAAACCACTATCTGAATTTCTTAGTCATAGATTCTGGGATAGTCATGGAGAAGACACCTACGAATGTAGAAGAACACTGGCCAGCCACCTGATGGCGGTTCACTAAGTGGGATGTAGATGTTACACTTTAAACAATCCTCGCTCGAGCTGCCTGATGATACGAGTAGCGGAGATTGCGGGCATGGAATAGACGGCTTATTGTAAGTTTGCGGATTATTTTCGGAACCATATGAGAAGTTTGAAGGGAGTGGAAGCGGCTTTCGCCATCGTCTTTTATCTGTTGGTGGTAAAGCATATGGTACTCTTGAAAAGCGATAGCATTTTGATACGTTCGTAGTTTTGTCCTTGATCACAGGGCCTAATAGAGCTCCTTTACCAGGAAGCAATATACGAAGGGGTGGATACATGATTGGTCAAGAGAAATTGAAATACGGAGACGCAGTTGCTATGAGGAGTGGAATTTGGTGATGGCTAGGTATTTGAGGTTGACGAGCACGTGCCGAGGTAAAGCTTACTATGTTTGTAGCATAGCTCGAGCACGGATAAACAACGGCTTATTAGAACAACGCTTTATCGGCATGCTTACCAATGTCATTTTGGCAAAACCATTTGAAATATTGAGCCCCGTGGATCTTGATTTGGAGTTTTGTGAAAAGAATGACTGTTTGTCTTCTCAGAATTGAATAAGAAGTCATGAATTGCGTGAGCAGTTTAAACAAAAGAGTTCAGTTCATCGTTCATTGGCCAGATTATTTCGCTCGAAGCCTCTTGTCTTCAATTTAATGATTATGACCATCTCTCAAAGTTTGTTCCAGCTTCGACTAATACATTTTCACTTGAGGATGTTGATGACTTTCATCTGGCGTGAAGTGCAACAGTTATAGAGCTGCTCGAGAGGTTTGTCAGGACTATTTGAAATCTGATGGTGCTCAAAACCATCGACTATGTCTCAAGCGCTGAAAAACCTCCTGTTTCATTTGGAAAAGCTGGACTGAGAAAACATCATTAGCACTGACTCCGTCTCAGCAAACTTAAATAGTTTTGGATCATGAGTACCGTCGTGGCGAATACCGTGCTCAGTGATACTAATATTCATTCATGATTTTGTGCGAAATAGTTAGGGCTAGTTTGGATGTACAAATCCGCGCTGAATCCACTGAATATTCCGTACTTTTTGAAAACGGATTTTGAATTTATGTTTGAATATCAAATCGCAGATTTTGTTGAATAATCCGCATTTCAATAAATTTAGTATATTTTGAAGTAGGGAGGGGATGGATTATTTTAAAATAACACTAAATAATCCACGTTTTCCAATAAATTTGTATAAGAAAATAAAAACACAAATTAAAAACAAGGATTAGAAAAAGCTAGCCTCATTTTTAATCCAACAAATAATCTGTGCTTT
>PQXJ01000773.1:0-10575 GCA_004786225.1 Botryotinia narcissicola | reverse complement strand
CATACATACATACATACATACATACATACATACATACATACATACATACATACATACATACATACCCACCCACCCACAAGCAAACCAAACCCCAAAAGTTCACTTTCCAAGCCTCAAATCAACTAAAATCAACTACAATCAATATTTACCTAGAACAAACCAATTTCAGTTTTAACCTTTTTCATTTTCAACAATTATCTCCAGCTCCGAGATCGCTTAAGTCAGGATACAAAGGTGAAGTTTCGGGTTCGGATGGAGTTCAGATGTAGACATGTTTGAGAGAGAGAAAGAGAGGTGTTAATGATTTTGGTCTAGTAGACGAATGTCTAGAATTTATCGAAAAGATTCTATGGTATGTCGTTTAATAATGATAACGATGTCTTGTTGTTGTTATTTAGATTTAGATCGATATCAGTGTTACTAGTGTCAGTGTCAAGAATACCTATAGAATTAGGTTACACCCAGACTCATTCACTCTCCTCAAAGTAATATCTATCTAGATACCTATGTATCTTTAGAACGTACTATCATACCATACTACAGCATATCATATGATACCATACAACTCATCACAAGTACACAGCAACCCATCTAATCTAGTAAATTCAAGACTCCCATTCCATTCCATTCCATTCCAGTACACTATACTACACTACACCACACTCTCTCCTATACCTGTAAATACACACAAAGTAATATTCCACACAAAAAATCAACCAACTCATCCTAATCCCCATTCACTCCCCTCAACCCTCTCTCTATCCCATTCCATTCCATTCCAAATCATCTCATCTCATCTCATCCTCATAAACCCACCTCTCAGCCCAATCATTCTAAACCTCTTATCAACCACCATAAACCTCCTCTCATAAAAACTCCCAATCACTACTCAAGCCACTCCTGTATCACCAACCAGATATAGAGACAGCCAGCCAGCCAGACAGATCACAGTTTTCTTTCCTTATTTCCTTCACTCTTTTATATCACTCATCTCTCCCCAAAGAGAAACCAAAACCCAAAACCCAAAACCAAACAATCATAAACAAAAGTCAAAAGACAAAAGTCAAGAAAAAATTAAAGATCAAAGTCAAGTCAAAGATCAAAAACCCCCTCCCCCTCCCTCTGCGACATCGGGGCTAGGATTGCCAAACAACCACCACGATTTTTTGAATATAGATCCGAACTACATTTTTTCGTCTCCGTCTAGACTTTGAATAAAATCCTCCCAGTTTTAACCGTGTTTATTGCTGCACCTACTGCTGTTCCTGCTGCTGCTTCTTTACAATACGATACAACACAAGACAAGACAATACAATACGATACATACAGCTTCAAGAACCAGCTTCTTTTCTTCTGCCTATTTGAATCCTGCAGTTCTTTCAAATTTCTCAAAAAGCTTTCAGAATCTGGGAATTGAAAAGTTGGGGTTTGTTACTGCAAGCAAGCAAGATAAAATTACATACATACATTTTCAACATCAAAGAAGCAGAGGCGCAAGAAAAAGATCCTTCTATCTACGTACGTACCTACCTACCTCTCTTCCGAGTCCTTTATTTGCACCATTCAAATTCCCGTCGATTTGAAGAAAAAGAAAAGATGGAACCGATCAAAGAAAACATGCAAGGCACACCCACCCCCCCACCACCCGCCGGAAACAATGCGATGTTGAAGCGTCACCGAGGCAGTGGATCAAGCGGTCGAAACCGACCTGGTTCTAGAGCTCGCCATACCCACCAAAACGATGGTACTCCTACCGCGCCGGCACGACAACAGCCACCGTCCGACAATGACTTTCCACCGTTGGGGTTTAACGCTTTGCAGGATGGGAGTGTTTTTGGAAATGTAGTTGGAGGTACAAATGTTAGACCATCTATTACGGGTATCCTGGCCAGGCCTACTGGTGCGACAAATACAAGAGAAGGAAACCAATTGGGAGGTGGCGTTGGCATGATCATGAACAGCCAACCTTTGAATCGACGAGTCTTGAGAGCGAAATCTATCTCTGCGAATTATACCGTTCCCACTGGAGAATTCATGGGTGGTAAGAAGGGAGAGATGCTACAAGATGGAGCTGGAGTTCCATACTACACAGGACCTCCTCAATTATCTCGTCGTGGAAACCCACTTCCTACTCGTTCTGACGCAAGTGGAACTTCGACACGAACCAACAAAGTTGTCGCTGCTTATCAGGCTGCTAATTCAGCACCAAATCCTCTTGCCATGGCACAGGCAGCTGGAACATCCCTTACTCACCGAAGTGATGCCTATGAACTTGGAAAGAACTTCGATCGTCTCCGAATTCAAGGTACTCATCTTGGCGTAGCAGCATCACCATACTTTCCCAAGTCTACCGAGGACTTGGTTAAGCACCGAGAGGATCGCAAGAATGACGCGAGGGACGAAATGAACGAGCGCATCAAGAACAAAGAGGAGGTTATGAGATTGAAGAGTGAAGGAACTTTTGTCAAGGTTAAGCCTGTTTTTAAAGGAAAAGTTTTTAGTGATGAATTGTCAAGCGTGCTCGCTCGGAAGTCTATTTGGGGACATCCTAGCTTGGACGAGGAGTCACCTGTACGAGCAGACTGGCCAACTTTGGCGGATTTCAAACAAGCAGGAATGAGAAAGGCGGGATTTCCATCTCCAAAGTATAATATTGGGTATGAGAATGGAATGGCGGGGGAGGAGATTACATCGTTCGCCATAGACAGAGTTGGTTGGGGTAGAAGAAGAGCAGATGAGAACGCCATGATTGAAGAAGCGAAGATTATGGAGATCGGCGAGATGAAGGGTCTCTTTGAAGCGATAGATGGATGAACGTACTTCTAAGAATGGCGGCTGTATGACTGATTGGAAATATCTCCCGACATGCATTGTATTTTCTGCACAGCGTGGACAAGCATTCAATCAATGCCGATTAGCGAGCGATACAGCGAGATACTGAAGCGAGGTAGCAAGCGGCATAGGCATAGCGGATGTTTTTCTTTTCCTTTTCTTTCCTCTCTTGTTTCTATTTCCTTTGTTTTGAAATTTCCTTGCTTTTCTTCTCAGGCTGGACTAGAGGTGACAGGAAGACAGCGCAGACATAGTGTATCTCACGAAAGGACATGACTAAGGGTAACCTCATCAACTTCCTCTTTGAGCAGAAGAATAGATACTTGTGGACATAAGCTATAGAGAAACTCGGGACGTATGAACTGTACCAGACAAAGCGGGAAAGAGAACAGCTAGCAAGCAGATAACAAGAAATAATGAGAGAAGATATTTAGACCATTTCCTTGAAGATGGGATTTTGGGAGTAAAGAATCTATATACTTCCTGGTGAATGAGCCGTATCCTGATATGCACGACAGAGAACTAATTCTAGGTCGAGACAAGATCTGATTTCCAAGCCACACATCTGAGGTTGTCGAGATGACACAGATGTGTCCGGACTCCCAGATTGCTATCTGAGAACACAAGGACGTTCTGTAACTAGATCGATCATCGGTGTTCCAGAAACCCATGAGTGAGGAACTGAACAGTAAATCAAAGTACTCATCAAATACAATTCAGAAAGAAGAAGACTAGATGATAATGCAAGAGGAGAGGCAGTCAAAAGAACCTATCGGAAGAATAGATTTTCCATAGGCGTGCACAGACCATCAAGTTCCCCGGTGAGTGTGTGAACCAACAAGATATCTCAGCTTTTGAGATTTATAGCAATTGCATGTTTCAATTCCTTGATATCTTAATCTCATTTTCCATTTTTCAATTAGTAATATAATATTGTGTGATATTTCAAAGTATCTGAATATACACTCCAAGAAATATTGGCAATTCAATTTTCGCAGGTATCTCGTCAATTCTGTATCCGCTGGTGATCGAAGAGATTGGCTTAGCCACAACCACCCATATCCATATCCAAATTCATATCCAAATTCATATCCAAATCCATAAGTATCCATATCTCCATCTATCTCAATATCTCTACCTACTAACCCACTCCAATTCCAATTCCCAAATCCAACAATCATCTATCTTTTCCCTACCCAGCCATAAGTACCACATCAAACCAATCAAACACATAGAAGATATCTATACAAACAACATATCAAGCTTCTATTTTAGAACTATTAATTCAATCGAAGCGACCTTCAACAAGTTTTTATTAGATTAGCTACAACACCAGATCTCATAATCGCATAATACTTATAATCCCGATGAAAAATCATCCAACACAATCTTGGGTGTCTTGCCAAAATATCTGAGGTATACGGGCCTGCCTGGTAATTGCTACCCGGACTACCTCTTCCACATTCACTCCCACTCCCATCTTTTCTTTCTCCTCCGCCTTCCTTTTAGTTCCAGGAGGAGAACCTTCTCCACGCATCAACTTCCTCCACCCGTGCGATTGCTCCCTACAGTTCTAATCTCACTTCTACTATCGCACCGCAATATCTTTTCTTAGTTTTCCTTACATCTGCTATTCCTTCTCGGCTATCTACTCCCTTCCCATCCATCCCTTCCGTGGGCACGCTTAGTATTCCGAGTCTCAATAGATACACCGCTAATCTTCTCAATCGGAATGGAAGCGGTTCATAATAATTATCTAGAAATCTTTGGTTCTCTTCGCTGCTGCATCGTAAGTTTTGGTTGTGTAGATGAGCATATATTGATCTAGGGGTTAAGCAGAGACCACGCCGTTGAAATCGGTGATAGACTAGCCATTGGAATGGGAGGTAGACACATTACTGAAATATACTTAATTAATACGAAGCTCCTCTCTCATCGACCCGGTGATATCTCAACAGGTAAGCCCATTAGAATAAAATATACATCAAGCCCAATAGCTGCGAACCAACAGCCAAAAACAAACCCGAGTTAGCATATTGCAAGGGGTCAAGTAGATCTCTAGTTTACGAGTGACCAGGTTCAACAACTATGGGAACTATTAGTAGCTTGAGAGCTTCACTTAAATTCTCCAGATTATCACTTCGTTTTCGGTCACTACGTTCCTGTTTGACCTTTGACTTGTACGACGATGATTTCAGAGAAGAAATTGAGGATTAGGTCATGTGGAGCACGGACCAACCACCGGCTAATTATATTATCTATTGGTGTATGAAATTGCTCTGCTGAATGATCGTTTGTAGGTAGATACTTTCTACTGCCCTTGTTAGCGTTGTTATTCTTGCTTGTGAAATCAATTTTCTTCTTGGTGAATCAGAGATTGAAAGATACAGCAGTAAATTAGAATTATATACTTGAGTGGTAGCAAGTTATAATGGACAAGTCTGCCACCAGTTTAATCTCACAACTTCTGATTTGTCGAGATAGTACGCCGCTTTATGTACCTCAATACAGCTCCCGAGCATGCAAAGTCTTATCAATCTTACGATAAGGGATAAGCAAGGGAATAAATAACAAAGCAGATAATGACTCTTTGCTTGTTCTACTGCCAGGCTTGAAAAAGAGAACGTAATACAGTCCATTACATCTACAAGACTTCCAATACCATTATTAAAATATCACTTCCTCTTATTTTCCAACAGTGTGATAAACTATTTCTTCAAATTCCAATTCCCACGGACAACTCTGGTCTATTGATCGTCCCAATCTTAGTCCACATAACAAACGCGTCCTTATCTAATCAAGCAAATATGTACGGAGTTACAGCCGGAGGTCCATTGAGAAGGAAAGGGGAAATGTATTCTGCGGGAAACGAGGTATGTGAAATAATTCTTTCAGAATTTTCAGAACTTTCAGAACTTTCTATTTCAGGATCTGATTCACAATGATCCAATTCTTGATGGATCGAAGTAATCCATCGTGGTCAAAGTTTTGACTTCATCTACTCATTCCGATGATGAGATGGTGTACGCAAAAAAAGATGGTGTAATTATGCTACCAGACATATCTTAGACTTAGATCTCATCCACGTGATGCAGAGTCTAGTTTTAGGAGTCTAGGGTTGAAGTGGCAAGATCAGCGGTGAGAAGAAGCCAACAAATGAACCAGGCGAGTCAGAAAAACTTGCTGCATTTGAAGTAACTTGCAGGAAAAGAATTTTCTCGACCTATTGGTGAAGAATTTTCCTGGCTCCTATACGAGTGCATCTGGGGGCTCGGGGAAGCTTGACACGATTGACACAACTATGTGTCAATGAGAAGACAGGACGAGTAAGACAGACGAACCGTCAATCAAGAAGAGCATTGAGAGTATGTTTTTGCGAATTTTAAACGCTCGTTCCGAGTTTGTGGGATGGGATGTGATGGCTGGAGGAAAGCTAACAAGGCCTTTTTCCGATGAACCCAACGTTTTGGGAAGAGGTTCTAGACGTCCTTTTATTAATCATTCATTCCACCATACATGACATGACCAGTTATTCTGGCGTGGTAGTTGTGATGAATTGGTGTCGTTGGTCTTGGTCGTATTAAGAAGATGCTTGGTAGCGCATTAAGTCCCGAAGAAAAAAAAGAGGATCTCTATGGTGGAATAGTGGGAAGCAAATCCACAATGTGGTTTCGACCCAAATATGAGGATTCTCCTTTTTTTTTTTTCCCTTTACCCAACCGGCCATGAAGCTATTTTTGAAGGGTTTTATTTTTCTTTGAGAAGGAAGAATGTGTTGATTGTGAGAAGAATGGTAGATTAGCCTGTTGATAGCCAATTCCCGAGGTCAACAATGTTCTTTTGCTTGTAACCCATTCATTTCATTCTCTTACATGTCAAACCGATAGAGGGGTAGAAACAAGCATCTACATCTCTCAGCTCAGCCTTGTGCGGGGTTGAATTATTCTGAGGTTACTCGAGTACCTCATTCATTGCTTGCCTAGTACCTTCCTCCTCCCTCGTACCTACCTGCTTTTTGTAGCATTTTTTATCTGCAGGAAGCATCAAATACTCTCTCTTGTACATCCGGATTCCCAGGGTATGCAAAAGTTGAACTTCCCCCTTATAAAGTCGTCATAGGATGAAATTTCTCATACATTACACATCGCACCACAGACCAGACCGGGGTTCAGCTGTGGTGATTAGAAGTGGAATTTATCGGAAAACAAGGATTTTGGAGGGGATTTCCGATGTTTTAGAAATTTAGAAGGGTTCAAGCACACTCAAGCATTACTTTAGGTACCCTACAGCCTACAGGGGGCTCTTTCCTCCCCCTGATTCTTCATTTCCTTCTTTCTTTCTAGAAGGATAACCTTAGGATAACCTTAGGATAGGATGGGATAGGAAAAGGTTAACAGAGATTCCTCACATCTTTCATCCTTCATCCAGTCTGCCTATTTCTTATTCTTAATTCACTTGGACTGTGAATTGTTTTTTCAAGAACATAAAAGACATCAACAAACACCATTCGGGGAAATCTAATTCTGCTTCTCCCTGTGTAAAAATAGCCTATCCCTCCGAACTCACCCGTTCCTTACCTACTTTAATAAACTAAAGAGACCGCCGTTGACAACCTCACGCGATCATCTGTTTCTCTCTTTCCAATAATTTGCCATTTAAACCTTTATTCTACTTCTTTTTTCTGTCTCCTCCTCTTTTGAATTTTGATCTTTAAATCCGCAGATTCTTTACAGCAACCATGACGCGATTCAAGACAAGATCTAATGGCCTCGGTGTACAGGTTGAGGATACGCAAATCTGCGTGGTGATGGTCGGTCTTCCTGCGAGAGGAAAATCGCTCATTGCTCAAAAAGGTACGTACAAATCTCAATCGGTTTGGGAATACGCAAAAGCTAATATCATATACTTTACAGCTCAACGCTATCTCAAATGGTTATCCATCGATGCTCAAGTTTTCAACGTCGGTAACTATCGTCGAAATGCAACCCCAAATCCGACTGCCGATTTCTTTGATACAACCAATACAGAGGGCGAACGTATGCGTAGAGCTGCCGCTGAAGCTGCCGTCAATGATATGATTGATTGGTTCAAGAATAAACAAGGAATTGTTGCCATTCTCGATGCTACGAATAGTACAAAAGAGCGCCGAAGATGGATCAAGGACCGTTGCGATGCTGAAGGAATCGAGACTCTTTTTGTCGAATCGAAATGCGATGATGAAGATTTGATCATGTCAAACATTCTAGAAGTCAAGACGACATCCCCAGACTACGCTGGATCAGACCCGGAAAAGGCAGCTCAAGATTTTAGGAATAGGATCAAGAACTACGAGAAGGTTTACGAGACAATCGACGACGAAGAGAGTGACCTTACTTATCTGAAAATCATGAATGTTGGAAAACAAGTCATTATCAATCGAATTCAAGATTATCTTCAAAGTCGCGTGGTTTATTACTTGATGAATTTACACATTAAGCCGAGATCTATTTGGCTGTCACGAGTAAGAAACCATTGGATCCTATGAAATCTCACTTTGCTAATAATACATAGCACGGGGAGTCTATGTACAACCTCGAAGGAAAGATTGGCGGTGATGCCGAATTATCCCCTCGTGGAGAGATGTATGCCAAGAAATTGCCTTCGTTGGTACTCGAATCAGTAGGAGTATGTACTTTCTCGTCGAGGTCTAGTTCTAGTCGAATCTCATGACTAATTATCTAGGACAATCGCCCTTTGACGGTCTGGACTTCAACTCTTAGGCGCACTATCGCCACTGCTCGTCACCTTCCAAATGAGTATAATCAGCTTCAATGGAAAGCACTCGATGAGCTCAATTCTGGTGTTTGTGATGGACTTACTTATCAAGATATCAAAGAGCGATATCCAGATGATTTCGAGGCCCGTGATGAGGATAAATACAACTACAGATATTGTGGAGGAGAGTCTTACCGCGATGTTGTTATTCGTCTCGAACCCATTATCATTGAATTGGAGCGATCAGAGGATATTTTGATCGTTACTCATCAGGCTGTTCTTCGGTAGTCTTTGTTTTCCCCATTACTTATAATCTACTGACAATCTATAGCTGTATTTACGCTTATTTTATGAAGAAGCCCCAAGATGAATCACCCTGGATGGCTGTACCTCTTCACACCCTTATTAAGCTTACCCCGCGTGCGTATGGTACAGAAGAAGTACGTTACGATGCACAGATTCCTGCTGTCAGTACTTGGCGTGGTAAGGGTAGTGTTGCAAAGCATGAAGACCCTATTCCTGCTTCGGATATTGCAACTAAAATTGGTATGTATTTTTATGCCCATCTCAAGACTTTCACTCATACCTTCAATAGTGGCGGACACTAAATGAGTTTCCAACGGCTTGCTCTCGTTTACTTTCAGTTATACAACCAATCTTTTGAGCGGACTAGCAAGTCTCATTTACACTATGATTTTTGCCTAGGTTTTAATGCATAGCGATTTGGCGTTACATGATTCGATTTCTTCCCTGGACCTTTTGTTATAAACGAAATGTCGACACATCGTTTCGTCTTTCCTTTCTTTGGTTTTTGTTTCTCGTCATATGGTAGATATGGACTCAGATGAATGGGTATTATCCGGAGGATTGGAGGCGAGGATTTTGTCACATTCGTGGTGAAAGTTCGGCTGGGCTTCGGCATCGGAAAAAAAAAATTCTTGTATTATGCTGTTGCATGGTTGAAATGGGGTAGATGGGAGGATCAATACGATAACAAGTGGTGATGAGGTACAAATGAGATGAGGAAGTTGCTTGGGCTTTGGGGAAAACGAGATACCAAAGAGGGCGAATTTAGGTTGAGCGCAGAGGAAGAAAGATGAAGGAAGAAAATCATCACAGCTGTCTACAAATGAGATGAACCATCAAGGCTTGTTTTTTGAAAGCCATGAAAGTAAAGCTTGATAGCAAAATCCATTACAGGGTGGAAGAATTTATATTTGATTTCTCTCTATTCCACTATTCCAATAGGGACTGGTAAATCGAGACACAAGGATAAAATAAAATCATGTGATGTGAATATAAAAATCAATGTGATCTGAGATAAAAACAACCTCGGCACTCATCGGTAGATGCACGGCTAAGCCAAAGTGATGGTCAACCGCCAATGACCCTGGTCTCCTACAGGGCTGGCTGTTCGTGAGTATCGGGATTATCGGAACATTTTACTCGAGTATGTACCGTTAAAATACTGAAGTGGTAGGTTAGGTTAGAGGTTAGAGTTTAGAGGTTAGAGGTTAGGTAGGCGCGACGGTGGAGTGGCCGTTGAGGAGTTGGGTTGGATGGAGAGTTTGTGATTGGGGGTGGTGATGGGGGCTTGGAGGTTTGGGGATGTGGATGTGTGTACGATTTTTGTAGTATGAGCAGGTAGGTAGTGTGTAGATTGATTTGTGAATTTGTAAAAAATATTGTTTGGGATGGGATGGGATGTGATATGGGAATGGGAATGAGAAGTTGAGATTGTTTGTTTATTTGTTTTTAGGGTAGGGATGGGGATGGGGATTGAGATGAAAGTAGAGAGGGTTAATGAGGTATTATTAATGGCTTGTATACCAACCAGTAAACGGATAGTATGATATGGATAGTATGATATGGATAGTTCTAAACAACTGTTGATTGATTTAGTTGAGTTGGATTGGATTGGATTGGATTGGATTGGATTGGATTGGATTGGATTGGATTGGATTGGATTGGATTGGATTGGTGGATTGG
>PQXJ01000772.1:0-10591 GCA_004786225.1 Botryotinia narcissicola | reverse complement strand
CTCCCCCGCTCTCTCCCATCTCAAGAAATAATTATCTGTCACCCTGTTTTTAGTGCCAAAATTGATTTTCTTAATGAACCCGTAGACCGAATTTCCTTATTATTAAGTTAATTACCTAGTAGTGCTCTCAAAATCCCCTTCTGCTCCTCTTTCACAACTTTTTCACTCTCTTCCTCTCCCTAATCTCTCATTCTTGGGAAAAAGATCATACACACACCTCGACAACTATACCAACACCTTTGGCATAGAACCTCGAGAGAAAGGAAGGATATTCTTTTTTCTCAGTGTGCTTTTCTCTTTCTCTCTCTCGATTCTTGTTTATCACTTTGTTCGTAAACCGGATCTTGTAAATCTTTAAACACTCGTTCAGCGCTATTTTTCCTTTTTCGTTCCATTTAGACGCGACAGTATCAAAAGTTTACTAGGTAGTTCGAGTTCGTAGGAAGGACATCAAGCCGCCCTAACGAAAATCAACAAGACCAAAGCAGCAACGAATCACCAAAAAATAAAGGGGAAGAAAACAGAAGGGAAATCTCACACCACTTGCTTCCTTCTCCAACTCATCAACATATCTTCCTTTTTTTAATTGAATAGTCACTCTTTACAACTCATTCGACATTCTCTCGAAAAAAGTAAACTTTATTTTTCGAAAGGAGGTCAAGTCCTTGTATCCTCCATTTTATTCAATTCATCCTATCGAAAGATTCACTGTTAAGACGAGCAAAATCGGTCTTATTTAATTTACATCACGACCATCATTTTTTGACCGCATTTCAAGCATTTTGCTCAGCCCGTTTTCAATTCAAGGACTGCAACGGAATCATTCACTCTTCCAATGTGCCTTTAATTTGTGAGTATTAATTTCATTCTTCAATTTATTCACCTTTCCATCCTCTCACATCCGCCACGAAGGCCCGGGGCAAAACACCAGTACTTTTACGCGCCAGTTCACCTCAAAAGACCTTTAAAGATCTCAATGTTAACATTCCATCCGTCAGTAAATAATTTAACACGCAATCATGTCGGGACACCCACAACAAGGTGCTCAATACGACGAGGGCTACGGCCATCAGCCCGGTAACACGGAATCTTATTATCAGGACGAACACGGAGGTCAACAATATTACGACAATAATGCTGGCTACGAGCAAGGTCATGGAGGCCATCAGCAGCAAGGTGGTGAAGGGTACTATGATGAATCGTGAGTGGGCTTGGGTGACTCTTTCTTCACAGATCGGAAGCTAACCACACTTTACAGAGGCTACTACAATGCTGATGCCAACAATCCATATCACCAAGAGGGAGGATATTACGAAGGTGGTGATCAACACCAAGGCCAATATCAAGATGAATATTACAACGACCAGTACTACGAGCAGGGTGGTGCAGCAGCTGGCGAAGCACCTCAAACCAAGCGTCGGGGCGATTCAGAAGAGGATTCTGAGACTTTCAGTGACTTTACCATGAGATCGTATATGGCTCGAGCCACCGACATGGACTACTATGGCCGCGGCGATGAGAGATACAACAGCTACAACGAGAGCCAAATGGGTGGTCGTGGTTACAGACCGCCATCTTCGCAAGTTTCATATGGTGGCAACAGATCGTCCGGAGCATCAACGCCAAATTACGGAATGGACTTCAACAATGTACTTCCAGCTGGACAACGATCCAAGGAGCCATATCCCGCCTGGACCTCAGACGCTCAAATCCCCTTATCGAAGGAAGAGATCGAAGATATCTTCCTGGATTTGACCGCCAAATTTGGGTTCCAATGTGACAGCATGAGGAATGTGTACGATCATTTAATGATTCTGCTCGATTCGAGAGCTTCGCGTATGACTCCAAATCAAGCTCTCTTGTCTCTCCATGCAGATTACATTGGTGGTGACAATGCGAACTACCGAAAATGGTATTTTGCCGCTCATCTCGATCTTGATGATGCTGTGGGATTTGCCAACATGAAACTTGGTAAAGGAGATCGTCGTACTCGCAAAGCCCGCAAAGCAGCCAAGGCGGCAGCAGCAGATCCTCAAAATGAGGCCCAGACCTTGGAGCAGATGGAAGGCGATAACAGTCTCGAAGCGGCTGAGTATAGATGGAAGACTCGCATGAACCGTATGTCTCAACATGACCGAGTACGTCAATTGGCTCTCTACCTCCTCTGCTGGGGTGAAGCCAACCAAGTCCGATTCATGCCCGAGCTTCTCTGCTTTATTTTCAAATGTGCCGATGACTACCTGAACTCGCCTGCTTGCCAAAACTTGGTTGAGCCGGTAGAGGAATTCACATATCTCAACCAAATCATAACGCCTCTGTACCAATACTGCAGAGATCAGGGTTACGAAGTTCAAGATGGCAAATATGTTCGCCGAGAACGTGATCACAATGAAATTATTGGATACGATGACTGCAATCAACTGTTCTGGTATCCTGAAGGGATTGAGAAAATCATTATGGAAGACAAGTCTCGCCTTGTGGATCTCCCTCCTGCGGAACGTTATCTCAAGCTCAAGGACGTCACCTGGAACAAGGTCTTCTTCAAAACGTATCGCGAAACTCGTTCCTGGTTCCACATGTTGGTCAACTTCAATCGTATCTGGGTTATTCATATCAGTGCATTCTGGTTCTTCACTGCCAAGAATTCCCCCACCCTTTTGGAAAAGAATTACAAGCAACAAGAGAACAATCAACCTCCTGCCTCTGCACAATGGTCTGCAGTCGCTCTGGGTGGTGCTGTTGCAAGTCTTATCATGGTTATAGCTACAATTTGCGAATGGTCCTACGTTCCCCGTCGTTGGGCAGGTGCTCAACATTTGACTAAGAAGCTGTTGTTTCTTCTCGCTTTTCTCGCTATCAATGTCGCTCCCAGTGTTTACATCTTCGTCATTCCTAACACACAAAAGACTAAGATTGCTTTGATCCTGGGTATTGTCCAATTCTTCATCGCTCTGGTTACCTACTTCTTCTTCTCGATAATGCCGATGGGAGGATTGTTTGGTAGTTACTTGACCAGAAACTCTCGACAATACGTTGCCAGTCAAACTTTCACTGCGAGTTATCCTCGCCTGACGGGCAACGACATGTGGATGTCTTATGGTCTTTGGATCACGGTTTTCGGAGCCAAACTTGCTGAATCTTACGTCTTTTTGACTCTGTCCTTCCGTGATCCTATCAGATACTTGGCTAGTATGGAAATTTCCTACTGTGCCGGTGATTACATTATTGGCGACGTTCTCTGCAAATTGCAACCCAAGATTCTCCTCGGTATCATGTTTGTTACTGATCTTACGTTGTTCTTCTTGGATACTTTCATGTGGTACATTATCATGAACACTATCTACTCGGTGGCTCGATCTTTCTACCTCGGTGTCTCTATCTGGACACCATGGAGAAATATCTTCTCGCGTCTGCCAAAGCGTATCTACTCTAAGGTTCTCGCCACCACTGACATGGAGATCAAGTACAAGCCAAAGGTTCTTATCTCTCAGATTTGGAACGCCATCGTTATTTCTATGTACAGAGAACATCTCCTGGCTATCGACCACGTCCAAAAGCTTCTCTACCATCAAGTTCCATCTGAACAAGAAGGCAAGAGAACTCTTCGAGCCCCAACTTTCTTCGTCTCACAAGAAGATCATTCTTTCAAGACGGAGTTTTTCCCAAGTCAGAGTGAAGCCGAGCGTCGTATCTCTTTCTTCGCCCAATCTTTGTCCACTCCGATCCCAGAACCAGTGCCAGTCGATAACATGCCAACCTTCACTGTTATGATTCCTCATTACGGAGAGAAAATCTTGTTCTCACTCCGTGAAATTATTCGTGAAGACGAGCCATACTCCCGTGTTACTATGCTTGAGTACCTGAAGCAATTGCACCCTCACGAGTGGGACTGCTTCGTTAAGGATACTAAGATTCTTGCTGACGAGACCTCTCAATTCAATGGCGATTACGATAAGGATGAAAAGAACACCGCCAAGAGCAAGATCGTTGATCTTCCGTTCTACTGCATTGGTTTCAAATCTGCCGCTCCCGAGTACACTCTCCGCACACGTATTTGGGCTTCTTTGAGAGCACAAACTCTCTACCGTACAATCTCTGGTTTCATGAACTACAGTCGTGCTATCAAACTTCTCTACCGTGTGGAGAACCCTGAAGTTGTTCAAATGTTCGGTGGTAACTCTGACAAGCTCGAGCGCGAACTTGAGCGCATGGCTCGCCGCAAGTTCAAGCTTTGTGTTTCTATGCAACGTTATGCCAAATTCAAGAAAGAGGAGATGGAAAACACTGAATTCCTTCTCCGTGCATATCCTGATCTTCAAATCGCTTACTTGGATGAAGAAGCTCCGCTTGCTGAAGGTGAAGAGCCACGTCTCTACTCCGCTCTCATTGATGGCCACTCTGAAATCATGGAGAATGGAATGCGCAGACCTAAGTTCCGTATTCAACTTTCTGGTAACCCAATTTTGGGTGATGGAAAATCCGACAACCAAAACCATGCCATTATCTTCTATCGTGGTGAGTACATTCAACTCATTGATGCCAATCAAGACAACTATTTGGAAGAGTGCTTGAAGATTCGTAGCGTTTTGGCCGAGTTTGAGGAAATGACAACTGAAAACGTCTCTCCCTATACTCCTGGTGTTTCGAATCCTAAGGTCGCCCCCGTTGCTATTCTCGGTGCTCGTGAATATATTTTCTCTGAGAACATTGGTGTTTTGGGAGATATTGCTGCCGGAAAGGAACAAACATTCGGTACACTCTTCGCACGTACTCTTGTTACCATCGGTGGTAAGCTCCATTATGGACATCCTGATTTCTTGAACGGTATTTTCATGACTACCAGAGGTGGTGTTTCCAAAGCTCAAAAAGGTCTTCATCTCAACGAGGATATTTACGCTGGTATGACTGCACTTCTTCGTGGAGGTCGCATCAAGCATTGCGAGTACTATCAATGCGGTAAAGGTCGTGATCTTGGTTTTGGCTCGATTCTTAACTTCACTACAAAGATTGGAACTGGTATGGGTGAACAAATGTTGTCAAGAGAGTACTATTACCTCGGTACTCAACTGCCCATCGATCGTTTCTTGTCCTTTTACTACGCCCATCCTGGTTTCCATTTGAACAACATGTTTATTATGTTGTCTGTCAATCTGTTCATGATCTGCTTAATCAATTTGGGAGCCCTTAAGAACCAGGTCATTGAGTGTAAATACAACGTCAACGTCCCCATCACCGATGCGCTCTTCCCAACCGGTTGTGCAAACATCATCCCTATTACCAACTGGGTATATCGTTGTGTTATATCTATTTTCATCGTGTTCTTCATTTCCTTCGTGCCCTTGACGGTTCAGGAATTGACAGAACGTGGTTTCTGGCGTGCGGCTACTCGTCTCGGAAAGCAATTCTGTTCCTTGTCACCCTTCTTCGAAGTTTTCGTCTGTCAAATTTATGCCAACGCTGTCCAACAAGATCTTTCTTTTGGTGGTGCTAGGTATATTGGAACTGGTCGTGGTTTCGCCACCGCTCGTATCCCCTTCGGTATTCTCTTCTCTCGATTTGCCGGTCCTTCGATTTATCTCGGAGCTAGATTACTGATGATGTTGTTGTTCGCAACCATCACCGTCTGGCAAGCTGCGTTGGTCTACTTCTGGGTTACTCTCCTTGCTTTGTGTATATCACCATTCTTGTACAACCCTCATCAATTTGCCTGGAACGATTTCTTTATTGATTACAGAGACTATTTGAGATGGTTGTCTCGTGGAAACTCTCGTTCCCATGCATCAAGTTGGATTGCTTTCTGTCGTCTCTCGCGTACCAGAATCACAGGTTACAAACGCAAGATTCTCGGAGACCCATCTGCCAAAATGTCTGGGGATACTGCTCGTGCTACTTTCTCCAACCTTTTCTTCGGTGAAATCGTTGGACCGCTCATGATTGTCGCTCTCATCTTGATTCCATATCTTTTCATCAACGCTCAAACAGGTGTCATCCCAGAGAACAACGGTGGCGCTAAGACCCAACCCACAGCGGCCTTGATTCGTGTGGGAATTGTAGCCGGTGCTCCTATTGCAGTTAACGCTGGTGTATTGGCTGCAATGTTTGGTATGTCTTGTTGTATGGGACCCCTCCTTGGCATGTGCTGCAAGAAATTCGGATCAGTTCTCGCTGCTATTGCACACGCTCTCGCCGTTGTCTTCTGTCTCGTATTCTTCGAGGTCATGTTCTTCTTGGAAGGATTCAACTTCGCCAAGACTTTGTTAGGAATGATTGCCTTGGCTGCTATTCAAAGATTTATCTATAAGCTCATCATCAGTTTGACATTGACCAGAGAATTGAAGACCGATACATCCAACATCGCCTTCTGGACTGGTAAATGGTATTCCATGGGTTGGCACTCAGTTTCCCAACCTGGCCGTGAATTCCTTTGCAAAATCATTGAGCTCGGAATGTTTGCTGTTGACTTCGTCCTTGGTCACCTCATTCTCTTCATCATGCTTCCTATCATCGCCATTCCTCAGGTCGACAAGCTTCACTCTGTGATGCTCTTCTGGCTTCGTCCAAGGTATGTTTATTTTCACTGCATCACTCACACAGGTTCCGAGCTAACTTTTTCCCAGTCGACAAATTCGTCCTCCAATTTACTCGTTGAAGCAGTCCAAGCTACGAAAGAGACGTGTTTGGAGATACGCTGTCATCTACTTCGCTTTGTTCATCGTCTTCCTTGCCTTGTTGATCGGTCCACTTATTGCCGGCAAGATGATTCTGACCGATAGCTTGACCAGTAAGATTCCATTTAATCTTTACCAACCTATCGGCCAAGATAACAACGACACTCGGGGCTACAACGAAACCGGTACTGGCTGCGTGACTTGCTCTGGTGCTTGTGCTACAGCAACTGCTTCTAGCACCGCTGCGGCCAAGGTCAGGCTCTTTTAGAATGACGGTGTTGTATAGATGACTGCTAGGGCTGTAATATAGAATGGTATGGTATGCAGTACATTAAAAAGATTTTTGGAATGTATGCGTGGCCATTGTCACTTCACGGGGTGTTTTTTAAACTTGAGTTAGGGTGTTGGCATGGTAAACGGCTTTAGATATTTGTTTTTTGTTTCCTTTTACCTCCTTTACTGTTCCATAATGACCCGAATGCAATACTGGATTCTCAGGCTTCAATCACCTAGAGTCCAAATTACGGCTGTAATATGTTCTACAGCGCGAAGATAATACAGAGTCTTTACAATGTATATGAGTAAATTTTTGGTTATCCCAATTTCTTTAGATGGCTGACTGCTGTGACGAATGCAATGTGACCAAATTTTCCAATCATTCATGCAATGCTATTCCAATCTATTTGAATGAAACGAGGCAGCTCTGACGTGCCTCCTTTTCTCTTACAGAGAATTGTAGCATGAATTTCACTAGCTTACTAATTTTCTTTACAGCTCACATCACATTCTAGCTAGATAATTATAATAAACCGACAATGTACGCATATAGTCCTTGAAGAAGATACAATACAACAATAACATCTATCTTTTGCATCGTTGATATCTATACGAATAGTGGCAGTATTTTTATCTTAAGCCCACCTGTTCAACTTGAACTCCACGGACATTCAATTACGCGAAGCCGACAGCAAGTCGCGATAACCGTCATTGAACAAGCCAGCACTTTTTTGTGTCAGTACGAACAGAAGCGGGAACGTTTTCTACCAATCGTCCATTTAACACAATACTCAATTCTCTTCTCTGATTCCGACCAACCCGATTGCTATCAACATGGACCTTCAGGATATTCAATCGTACATGGTCTCGTCCATGAACGAGATCACATCGACTTTTCAAAAAGTGCCTGGCTCTGCCATGCTCATCCGCTATATTCAATCGAGTTATCAAGATGATCCAGTCAGATCTGTTATCGAATTGGTTTTGGTTATATTCTTCATTAGATATTTGCTGGCGCCTAGTTATGTGACGCATAACAATAACTTTGTTCAGTTAACGGAGGAGGTGAGCGGTCTTTCCCAATCAGTTTGGTCTGCGAGTCGAAGTTATGGAAACTGATCTAGTAAATTACCAGGAAATCGATGACTTGGTAGACGAGTGGCAACCTGAGCCATTGGTTGCAAAGATTACTCCTTTTGAAGAGGCAGATAGTGAGAAAACACCCATCATCGTAGGGTGAGTTCAACTTCCCCTTCCTCAATATTCTACTTATGCAGTGTGCTAACATTAAGAAGCCCTACAGGACCAAAATCTAAGCTCTCAAATGGCCGAACGGTAACGAATCTCGCATCTTACAACTTCTACAATTTCGTTGGCAACGAGCAAGTCAAAGAAAAGGCCATCCAAACTCTCCGAACTTATGGTGTAGGACCTTGCGGACCTCCTCAATTCTATGGCACTCAAGATGTACACATGAAAACCGAAGCGGATATTGCATCATGCTTGGGAACGGAAGGATGTATTGTATATGCTCACGCATTTTCTACGATTTCGAGTGTGATACCAGTATTTTGCAAAAGAGGTGATATTATTGTGGCGGATCGAGCAAGCAATTACTCAATCAGGAAGGGTCTGCAGATTTCTAGAAGTACAGTCAAATACTTCGAACATAATAATATGGAAGATTTGGAAAGGGTATTGCAGAAGGTGGTCAAGGAACAAGCCAAGAGACCGTTGACCAGAAGATTTATTGTTACAGAGGGATTGTCAGAAACAGTTGGTGATTGCGTGGACTTGCCCAAGCTGGTAATTATCTCAAATCACATCCTAATGCTCATATTTATAACTAACAAATCATTAGATTGAGCTCAAACGTCGTTACAAATTTCGCCTGATGTTGGATGAGACATGGTCCTTTGGAGTTCTTGGTAGAACAGGTCGCGGTCTTACGGAAGCACAGAATGTGGATGCATCACAAATTGATATGTTGATTGGATCATTAGCTGGACCTCTCTGTGCCGGAGGTGGATTCTGCGCAGGGTCAAACGATGTGGTAGAACATCAGCGTATCACTGCTGCTTCCTACACTTTCTCCGCGGCTTTACCGGCTATGTTGGCTACTACCGCTAGCGAAACGCTCAACATGCTACAAACTAATCCTGAGGTTTTGGTACAATGTAGAGAGAATATCAAGACAATGAGGGCTCAGCTTGATCCGAGAAGTGATTGGGTTCACTGCACCAGTGCCTTTGAAAACCCAGTGATGCTCTTTGTTCTCAAGCAAGATATTGTCAACTCCAGACGTCTGAGTATCGAAGAACAAGAACGTATCATGCAGGAATGTGTTGATGAGGCAAGCAATTCTATCACTTAATACTGGTTCTATCCACTAACTTGTGTACAGACACTCGCCAATGGAGTCATGATCACTAGACTCAAAAGTATGCCAGTCTACTCGGGTAGCAATGGCAAATACGAAGATTGGAAGTTACAACCAGCACTGAAAGTATTCATTACGACAGGTCTCTCGAAAAAGGAGATTGAGAAGGCTGGTGTCGTTATTAGACATGCTATTACGAAAGTCTTGACTAGAAATGCGAGTAGTAAGTTGGCCTTGCCACTGGCCTAAATTCGTGATTCTTCGGCTGCATTTTTTGTAGCGGGGTGTCTCTTTTACATGATAGATGATGGATGATGGATGAATAGGGGGTGATGGGTTTAGCGTTGGGAGAACGGGCTGTGAAGGGGGCCAGAAGAGGATTGAAGAGCTGTAATGTATAATAATAGGGTGAGTGTATTTGATGATTATAGACCGGTGTATACAAATTAGAAATTATGAATGAATATCTTCGCTTAGTAATTATTATGGCACATGGCAATTTATGGGCGGGATTTTTCCACTTAGGAATGAGATTATTCGTAAATGCATCTAAATTTTGACATTCTATATTCATTAGATTTAGTGTCTGATATGTTTGGGGATTACATGTCATAGGGATATTTGGAGATGATGATTTGCTAACTAGAGGAAGACTGTGAGATGTTTCCACGGGATTGGGAAATGTGTGATTTGGATTATTCTGGATGAGAGTCTGGGTTTGGGTTTGGGGGAAAGGTAAAAATGAAGGGGAGGGTAGGATATGAAGACGGTTTTGATAGTTCAAACTCCATAGAGTGGTTGGGGTTGGTAAATTATTGATTCAGCGTACGTATGCGCTTCTCAGACGATGAAGAAAGGGTTTGACCTGTGAGAAGAATCTAGAAGGGTTCTGTAGACTGTAGGTTATAGGTTATAGGTTTCCTCTTATTAGGCTATTTTCCCTTCTATCCGGTTCACCGTCTATCTTCTTCTCCAATCTTTGACTTTTCTAGAATATGATAGAGGATACCGTGGAGATATCCCAGGCACCAAAAAGAAGAAAAAAAAGAAACGGCCAATTTGATGAGTGAATGAATAAATGGAGCATCGAACCGATGAACCAATGAACCAATGAACCAATGAACCAATGAACCAATGAACCAATGAACCAATGAACCAATGAACCAATGAACCAGAGCAACGAACCGATGAACCAATGAACCAATGAACCAATGAACCAATGAACCAATGAACCAATGAACCAATGAACCAATGAACCAATGAACCA
>PQXJ01000771.1:0-10601 GCA_004786225.1 Botryotinia narcissicola | reverse complement strand
CACTATTCTCACTATTCTCACTATTCTCACTATTCTCACTATTCTCACTATTCTCACTATTCTCACTATTCTCATCATTATATTTCTCTTGTCTATCACAAACATTCAAATAGTACCAAAATAAGTGGGCACTTAAAAGTAGTATCTCGTTATAATGAAATATGATCAGGAAATTTCAAAATGAGTTTTAATCTTCCGGTGGAGATCCTGTTGTCAATATGCGATTACTTATCTCCTGTATCGTCAGCTGCTTTCTCCATATCTTCTAAAACATTGTATCATAAGTTGAGTGATTGTTTTATCAGAAATTTGAATGAAGAAGATAAGTTAGCATTACTGGATGTATTGGCTACTGAGGATGAAATCGGCTGCCCATACTGTCTTCGTCTACATAGTATGTCAAATGCAGCAAGATATAGCTTGGGATCGGTGGAGAAGGGACGTCAATTCCAGGAATTGACACCATGTGTTCTATCTTCCTTCAAATCTCTAAATCATAGGCCTGCCAAAAGTTCTGGTGTTATCTTCAAAATGGCCATGAAACGTTATCAGTTCACGCCGGGGTGCGATGAGCTGTTGAAAATATTGTCAGGGAACTCACGAACTCCAGAGATCGATAACAGTGATGGTGTCTCTTGGCAGATTCGGACAGAGTGTAAGATTACACGAGGCTTGATGATCTATCGTAGACAGGAATCAGTCCTTTTCTCAAATTTCATGGCCGACAAAAGGTCTTGGCACGTAGATATTGAGGTTTGCGCGCACCTCACTATAGCTTTGAACCCAGAGCGTGCACGGCTTATGAACTTAGGCAATAAGAGATTGTTAAATACCTTCTCGGAAGTATTACCACTGCCACGTTCACAGCTCCCAGTTCGGATTCCAGCACCACAAACTCCCCTACCAGCAAGACCAACATGCGTCAGATTTCATGCGGGGGCTGGTCGGGTCAATAATAACTTTGATTTCAATTGGCCCGTTCACAGCACAAGGGAACCTTTGAAATGCGATGATTGTCCCACGGAATACTGCCTCGAGCTTGACTTTAATGACAGCCGAGGAGTTTTTGCAACAGTGACTACCTGGGCCAATCTAGGAAGTGGGCCTGATGATTGGAGGTATCTAATGAGAAATGTTGAGCCACATGCTGCAAATAAGCGTAGCTTGAGTCGAGGTAGAATTTGCTACGACTCCTCGCACCAGAGCCACTGGTCTGCTTTCCATATTGAGGAGGATGGAGAGGCTAGCTTACTCTCATCGGATAAGAATAAGGAGAGGTTGTATCAAGCACAAGTTGACGGTTCTACGTCTTCAGATGAAGAAATGAATTAGGCGTTTCGTGTCTAAGATCTCTACCTTATCGTGTTTAGGTTTGTTTGGGACATTTGGACACGGAGCATGGCGTATGAATCAGATATTTTTGGATTTTCAGGATGGATAGGCATAATGACAAAATCTGTCATTCTATGATAGCATGAATAATCAAATGTTTAATGTTATTCCTTGACTTCCAGTATCGTGCAGTGATTATCAAGTTTGAATAGAGAGCACATTGTTTCCGCCTCAGAATCAAAGACAATTCTTCCGTCAGATTGAAGAATGCGAGACAAATATATATGTAACTAACTTCTTGGACAACACGGACAACGCATTTAACAATTAAGACTGAAATATTATATATAAATTCATCACATCTCATGAAAGGAAGCTGTTTCACCAAGTTGAATTCTGTATTTCATTCACTTGGAAATAGTCTAATTATATACGGTAATTTAAGGCTTCTGTTTGTCGAACAGAGACCCGATTCATTTGAAACTCTAGATAAAGAGTATAAAAAATTGATTTAGATTCTAAGATCAACATCTTGCAAGAAATTATAATGTCGATGCCTTACCCTTTCTGAACGACACCCTGCAAGGAAATCTATCTGCAGGATGGGCAGCTCCTCCATCAACCTGATATGATCTTTCTCCATCTATTTCTTTCATTCCCTTTTTATCCCCAAACTTTTTATCCCATTCTTCATAAGCATCCTGTATATCCAACTCCCTGACGACCATGGACAATATAATTTTCAATTCCATCATCACCAAAGCCTGCCCGATACAATTCCTTGGTCCCAACTCAAATGGCCTCCAAGCTCCCTTTGTATCACAATACAATTCATCGCCTGGTTGTGCAAGCCATCTCTCGGGTAGAAACTCTTTAGGGCGTGCCCAATATTTCGGGTCATGCTGAATTGGCAAGTGGAGCGTGTATAACATACAATTCTCAGTTGGATAGACGTTTCCCTCTTCATCAACCAAGTCCACACCTTTGAGTCCTTGTCTAATACTCGATGCGGGTGGAAAGAGACGAAGAGTTTCTTTGATAACGGCGGTTGTATATGGCAATTGATTGATGATAGTCGAGTCCTCTTTAATAAGTTTCGGAACAGCGGTAATGTCAGTTCCGAATACTGAATCGTGTTCTTGGGTGAGTTTTTCGAGGGCGGAGGTATTTTTGGAAAGAAGATAGTAACACCAGGATATGGCACTACCTGTTGAATCATGGCCGGCGAAGAGAAGGAGTCGGATGTTACGAGTAGCGATGGTGCGGAATTCTTGGTCAAGACTGGTTGCATCGATTCGAGCAGGATCAGCCATGTAGTCCTCGATAACTAAATCAATGATTGATTTAAAGGGTTCTGATTTGTCGTCCAGATCGCCGTTTGTTTCGGAATTCTTAGATACTTTGTAAGCCTCAAAGCGCTTGTCAAGTTCTACGTTGATATATGCATCCATTTTCCGACCATTGCGCCACTCTTTAATTGGATGTACGAAATTGAGCCATTGGAGAGGGTTTACTTCTTGATTTGCTAGTTTACTTTTGATTTGATTCAACATGGTATCTGCAAGAGGATTATACCCTCTCTGAGCGTTGAGCTTTGCGTTCCTAGATTGTGTTAGTATTTCTCACTTCGCCTATTTTGACTCTCCTATTCTACGCATACCACATTTATATGCAGTGAATGTAGCGAAATTAATTGACTCACAGAGCAGTATTCCCAATTAAATCAATCATAAATCTCAAGTTGATCCCATCTAGCTCAATCATCTCCCCATTTCTTGTCTTTTCTCTTAAGCCTTCCGTGTAGATTTCAACCTCATCTGTGATACCGGGAACCAAATTCATTAGATACTTGTTGCTGAACCCCCTGGCGAAAAGACCTCGTAGATTCTTCCACTCGTCATATTCCGCATCAAACATACTGATACCACCTGCGATGCTCCAAAACCAAGTTCTCAGAGCATTAGGCTTGCGATATGCTATCGGAGTAGATTGTACAGCTTGATTTGTGAGAAACGGAGAAGTGATGATTAGGAATGGGGCAGCAAAGGGATATAGATCAAGGTAGAACGCGCCATTGCGGGAGTATTTGCTGGCGAGAGCAGCGAAAAGGTATACTTTGAGTGCATCTGCTGGGAAACTTTTAATTACATTGCCTAGCTCGATAAGATGGCCAGCGAGGAAATTATGAGGTGGCATTGGCTGAGAGGATAATGTTAGTGTAACAAATCACGTTTGATAAGGGAAGTAACTTACCAAGCCACGAGCTGATAATTTTGCGAAAAAATTCCGTGCGGTATATAGCTTAGGTGAAAGCCATAGTAGGAGAGTAAGAAAAGATAGCAAAAACGTAGTCCATATGAAGCCCATGATTACGTTTTCTCCCGAGAGAATGCAATCAATCTGGAACTTCTGTATTTTGTGCTTGGAGATGCTTGGAAAGATGCTGAAGGAGACAATTGAATGGGAGCTGACGGAGTGGCTGGAGATGATGCGTTGTAAGTACTTCAGATGTACGTACAAAGTTATCCTTTAAGCGCCAATGATGATTTAAGGATATCGTGCTCTCACTGAGTGCACTGCATGGGACACGATCACAGTAACTATCTGTGAACAAAACTCAAGTCAACACACCCAAAGACAAATTCGACGAGGCAATATGGCTTTCCTATCTTATCGAGTCTTCCAGATCATTATGAAATGTAACAGAAAAATGCGGATCTGGCACGTTCCAACAGTTATCTGCTAAAAATGTCGGAATGAAAATGGATAGCCCTGTCTTCACGCAATCGAAAAAACAAGCAGAAATTGAGTACCCCTAGGAAGAACTTTAATAATTCAGGTTTCTCTTCAACATTGTATTATATATATATAATTTTCACTCCTGATATTAACAAGGCTCAAATTTTCGTTTGGCTTCTTCATAGTTTAGTATTTGATTTGGATTGGATTTATAATTCAATTAAAGAAGTCCTTTGAAAAGGTGCTGAAATTCTGCTTGTTTTTTTCCGCTTATATAGAAGAGTCTGTCGGTCTACATTCCCCTGATTAAAATGTTCTTCATTGGCCCGACCCATATAAACCTGACAAAGTCAAAAATTTGACTGGGCAGTTACTCATGCCACTAGAAAGTGTGCAACTCCACTGCTAAGGAAACCAGGTTCGTCCCCTTATACTCTGTAATTTACTATCTCGGCACACCTGGGCAGTGCTTGATACACATAGCTTCGGAGTTGCGACTTTTACATAATTTCTGGCCCCACGATCGCGAAATTCTAGATAAGTTTAAATATCATGGAATTGCCGATTCGACTTATGCAGGGGAAATGGGTTACTATCAAAATTAGTGATTGATTCAAGTTGGAGCTTCTTTTGAAGCTTATACACGGACTCCGGAGTAATAAGAACTGCACTTTTCAAGCATGGGAAAACTGCGAACTCTATGTAATAGCTAGAATATACCCTTATCTCGTATAGGTAGACTTTTAAGGTTCATTCATAACTATCTTTTGTCGATCTTGTATGTGTATGGTTTTCACATTCTCACTTACGGCTGGATCGACCCTTGAATCTCATCAACCCGATCCATGAGGCCATCAAGCTTAGCTGACATATTTTGACTGATATTTGACTTAAAATCTCGAACAATGCCATCGACCTTAACGGTTCTATCTTTATCTTTACAAAGGTAGGTCATTATTTGAATGAGCTTTATCAAATTCAACCGTGGAACTGAGTAGGTCAATAGCTCAAGAATTAATACAAATAACACTAGTCGCTTCCGAAAATCCAAAAAGAATCAAATCGCGTATGGTGTCTCCCGACTCTTGTATAACTTCACGGCATTTGTACGAAACATTCGATTTACTAAATCGAATTGTATATTGAGAACACTCACGTTTCAATAACCTCCGATGATATTGATTCATTCGAAAATATAGATCATATAGTCTTCATAACAAACTCAAGGTCTTCAGATGTAGTTGTTTCGTTTTTGATTCCGAATAATTCCTTGGTTTGATGTCGAACATTGAGAAGGGTGTATATTTTTAGTATCCCAGTCATTCGGTCCTGCTCCAAGGCACAGAGTCAAGGTAACTAGAGCACACCAGTCTACATAGTAGTTCATCCACGCCTGAAGTATGGACTATGGACTTAAAAATTCGGCTGAAAAAACTCATTATGAGAGAATGCTATGTTAGACCCAGTAAGTACAATCAGGGAACGAAACTTTAGGGCCTGACGGAAGTTGCCATTGGTCAGGTTGTGGTTGACATACGTTTTGGAATACCTGTGGACAAGAATACGATGTCCAGTATGAAATATTTCTATTGCAGATGAGATTGAGTACTTCTTCGCCCCTAGTTCATCTGTTAGTTGGGAATCATCATCTACTAACGTTAGTTGAAGTGGATGGTCGGCAATCAATCAGTGGAAGCTATTACCACTCATTATTGGGCTCCCCTCCATTCACCAGTACGATAATACATACTGGAACTCCATACTATCATTCCCTTTTCCAAAATCATACATTAAATGATTTTATATGTCTTCAACAACGACAACGCTAATAATCATTACAGCTCCCAGTAAGAATTTTTGGTAGATATTGATGCTACCCGACAAATGGATAGTAGACTTTGGAAATCGCAGGTGGAGATATCTCTGACCTTGGATACTGTAGAATATGGCTCTTGGGCGACTGAGAGGATTTCCTGCTTGTGTCTCAAGATGTAGGTGAGTTCTCGACAGCATATTGGCGCTGAGGAATGTTGGAGAAATAGAGGGTAAGCTGGAGTAAGAGAGGTCATCTCCAGAGTTCTATAGGAATATCGGTAAGCCGAGCAGGTTTGAAATAGGAAGATAACTTCTTTCATAAGCTCGTTTAATGTATCACTGGACAGTAGATTAAAGGTTCCTTCTAAGTGAAATTCAATAAGAAGTAATGATTATCATTTGATTGATAGATTTTAGGCTTTTAAACTAGCTAACCTAGTACTTCGCTGCCGTACTACCACAACAATATTCCAGAGAAATTGTCGAGGACTAGCAAACTAATAACCGATGAGCTACTTAACTAAACCACATTAATGGAAAGGCTTTGAAGCATTCTTGAGGGATAGACATACCTCGGAGGGGTACTCAATTAGCCTTCTGCCATCTACGATCTGTACCCGATAATATTTTCGATATTACTTGTCTTTCCTGCTGGAATGGTGCACCATCCATCGTCCCCATTGGGAGGCTGGTAGAGGTATCTATCGTCATTCTTGTAGTAAACAATCATTGCTGAAACCCCCTTGAGGCCATGCCCATCGAAACTTGCCCATCCGTCGTCTTGGAGAACCGCGGTACTCCCTTGCGCATTCCAGCTCCAGTGATTTGGGTTGGAATTGTAGAATCTGAAGCCGACGCCACCGGAAATAGTTCGTGCGTCGGGGCCATAGGAGGTGCATGGATCGGCTACGGCGGAGGCCACGAAGGCTGCAATGAGAGGCAGAAGGTGTTGGAGTGTGAGCTTCATTTTGACAATTATCGGGTGGGTATGAAAAGCGATATGTGAGAATCTTGTGGTAGGTGTTGTAGGAACAGTATCAATTGCAGAGAAGAGGAGTACTGCGAGGTCTGAATGGATGTTGTAATATGCGTTTGTTGTAAGACTATATATACGTTAGTAAAGTTACTCCTTAATTATTATGCGGAGGCGACACAGACAGTTAACAGTAGTACTACCGCCCAAAGATAGGTAGTACTGGGGATTATCCGTATAGCTCTGTCGAATAATTCGTATATCCACACAGTCTCCAGTCTTAGTCCGTTTTGAGAATATACTTTTTCTATGCTCTAGTCTAGCTCTCAGCCTTACAAATTACCATTTTTGGCCTTAATAAGAGGCGGAGTATTTTGTGGATATTCGGGATGACAGGAATACTAGTCACACTCCAATGCATTAACATTAAGCCTGATATTATTTCTAAACTTTAATATATCGTTAAACGCACACTTCGGAGAAGTGCACACTACCAAAATAACACATACTGTGGAGTACTCAATTTCGGCGTCCTTTTTCTTCGTCGAAGAGAACCTACTAGCGAGAAAATTACGAGAGCGGCCTTGAATTCTCAATTAAAAGCTATCGTCACGTGGAAAGCAATCTCCTTTTATGAAACTAGGAAGTATATTGAAGAACTTGGCCATACCGGACTGGGATATACTGGAGTCTTGAATATATCGGAATAATTTCCTTATTCAAACACTTTTTATATAATGATATTGGATTTTTGAGTAAAATCAGAATATTAAATACTTTTTTGCGGATCTAAT
Organism: Botryotinia narcissicola; assembly: GCA_004786225.1. Classification (NCBI taxonomy): domain Eukaryota; kingdom Fungi; phylum Ascomycota; class Leotiomycetes; order Helotiales; family Sclerotiniaceae; genus Botryotinia; species Botryotinia narcissicola. The sequence continues at coordinate 2,948 of PQXJ01000771.1, read as the reverse complement.
ATAAATTTTAGTAATAAATCTGATTGAATAAGCTTTTTTTCTTTGATTAATAAATTTGATTCGCTGTAATTATATAATATTTTCTGAAAAATATCAGAATTTGGAGCTAAAATTGATCAAAATACTTAGATTACAATTATTTATATTAAAGTCTTCTGTATACCGGAATTGATTGGTCGAATTTTTAAGTCCGGTATAACCAAGTTTTTCTGTACTTGCAAAGTTTAAGAATCTGTACCATATTCGCTTATTCGATCATCAAAATGGCGGCAGCAAGCTGAAATTCATTTTGACGGGTCATATAGCGGATTTGACATACAGATCACGAAAGCACGAATTGATATTTGAAGCGAAGTAATGCCACCGCGAAATTTCCGGTGGCACAAAGATCGGATTCAGTGCGCATTTTACATAAAAATCATGTGGGTTACAAAATTAAATGTAGCGAGAATAGAACCTTGTTCCCTTCGAATAGAGGCTCATAGCCTATAGAGCGAAGATAGGAAATTGTGCACCTGGTTGACGATAAAGGGGATTTTTGCTTTTGAAACGCATTAAACCTTCCCGTATTTAAGGTTAAGCATGGACTTCAGCTTACTTAAGCTTACTTAAACGAGTGTCCTTACGAGACTTGCTTGCGAAATGGTACTTTGGAATTCCCCGAGATCCCAATTTTTGCCATAATTGCCGCTAGAGCGCTAGCGCCGCCTTGATTCGGAGCCTGTATGCTTACTGGAGAAGCATTCAGAGCTGATCGTTAATATCAATAAGGTTTCTCTACATAGGATGATAGGGATGATTGTCACTAGCCAATTTCCAAATCTACTGTTTACACCTTCATGCTTTTATTGCACAGCCTTGAAAAGTCAATATTTGACAAGTTGCATTGAGCACAGGGTATTATGTTCGACGCATCGCTTAATATGAGAATGTGAATAGTTGAATGAATATCTCGGTGATTGAAAATAAGCATTATCAATGGTTACTGGATACTATATAATCATATCGCACTATATCTGTGAGTCCAGTATCAAGAGGCTGATGAAATACTTAAAGAGTCTCATTGCCCGTCAATTTTTCTGTCCAGCATCCTCGACTTGATATCTTTACAACGAAGCATTTTCAATATCATTCATCCGACAATCATTACTCAATAATCACGCTCAATTAAATTTAGAAATACTTTTTTCAATCATCATGATTTTATTTCATATCAGGTAAGTGCGACTTGAGCTATTGAAAGATAAAAAAAGTCTGACAAGGTGTTATCTCATAGTTCAATATGGTTCAATTCGGAAGCACACTTCTACCTCTCCTGATGGCTGTGGCTACTGTCAACGGTTATTCCTGGACGCGATGTAAAAATGCGCCGCAGTGCGTCGCTACGACCAATACAGGGACGACAGCAACAGGAGGCAACACCAGCCCCCAGATGGGCAGTCGTTTCAGTTATGTTGGCGGCTATGTCTTTGCTTACGACACATGCTCCGGCTTCACCTACAACTCAAATGGCTACTGGTATTCACACGAAAAGGACGGACTCTTCATCTCCCCAACTGGATATGTACGTTTTGCTCATGATTGCAACTTGCTATTAGTTTCGAGCAAGTCTCAGGCTGTTGGCGGCACATGGTGGTCAAAGAGTGGAGGAGGAGACTGCTGCCTTCCCGACGCTGTTGGTCAAAATATTGAAAATACTGCGGCCTATTACACTGGCGTTGGTTCTTAGTGTTGCGATTTTAATAATCACTAACATATGGGGTCTTTAACTTTGAGTCGTGCCGAGGATTCAGAGAAAGGGATGTTTGGGGTAAAGGGGGGGGAAGGGGCTGAAGCGGGTGTACAAGGTGGGGTTGTGGTTGGGGTTATAAATAAAGAAGTCTCGAATCTTTACTTTCTTCAGAGCTCTTGATACACTTGTATACTATTTAGTAGTGTTGGTATCACGATAGGGGTAGTAAAGTCAATATAGTACTATGATTCACTCTATCGTAATATTTCTTGAGGTTCCAAAAGTTGAACCACGAAACCTGTATTTCATACTACAGAGCTACTAGTTGATTGATTGATTGATCTATTTTAACGTCCACCTTCAGTCCAAGACTACATGGGACATCTAAAAGCTTAATTAAGCTCTTGATAGAGAATGATATGATTCTGCCAGCTCATTAGCATACAAAAATGGTTATATTTTCGATAATGGAAGTAAATGCAAATGATGGGAAATAAGCCCATTTACTATACGTAATGCATGTAGTAAATAAATACTAATCAAAGCATTGCGCTCATGATTTTCCAAATCCAACCCCTCTATCAATCAGATCCGGACAACCTTTCCATATATTAATCTTTTATTCTATTCGTATCTTCTTAGCAGTTACCCTGTAGTGACAGAATCTGTGGTCGACAAAGTGATCCTTTCGTTAATTACAATAAAACCTCAGATAATCAATCATATATTAAAAGAATCGTTTTTAATAAATTAATATAATTGATTTAAAAATCAATACTTTACAAACTTTAATTTAATTAATAAGATTTTAATGAAATTCTTGAATTTAAAAATCTATTAAGTTTTAACTTGAAGTAATCATTTTTATAAAAAATAGAATAATTATATAATCAAATCTAAGAAGTTCTTTATTTATTTAATACATTCTATATTATGTAATGTAATAATAAAACTTCTAATTAAAGAATAAATCAAAAGTAAAATAAATAGATCGCCCTTTAGACTTTTAGCTAATATCTTTTATTTATCCTTTACTTTTCCTATTTGTTCCTCTCATTTTTCTAGCTTTTACATTTACTTTTCTTTATTTATTTTCTTAATGACTTTAAATACTAAGGCTTTATAGTCAACATTTTCCTTTTTTCTATTATAATTCAATAATAGATGAATTACAAAAAGTGTCAATTTGATTTATTATTAATAAATAAAGTATGTC
>PQXJ01000770.1:0-10622 GCA_004786225.1 Botryotinia narcissicola | reverse complement strand
AGGTAGTCTCGTAGACTTGTAGTATTCTTCCAACATCCACACACGATCTTCAAAAACTATTAAGGAATGAATCCATAATAATTATCTTTGGGCGAACAGGCGAACAACAATGTTGGAACCACAATGCAAATGCAAATGCACATGGAATAACAGAACAGATAGAAAATGATCTTCATTCATTCATTCAGTCAATCAATCATAATCCATCATAATCAATCATCAATTAATCTATCCGTTGTCAACCATCCAAAAGAGACATTATATAGATGAAAATACATCATACACCCGTCATTCTCCGTATATCTACATCGTCGCCAATGATCTCTCCTCGTTTCTCTCTTTATATGGATACCATACTTGAAAACGTCCAAATTCATCCTCCTACTCCTTCCTCCTCCTTCCTACTCTTGTCCCTCCTTTATATCTATTATCTACCTCCCTAGACCTAGTCATGCTTTCCAACTTCTGCGTCCATCCATATCTGCTCGGGAACTTGGGGGGGTAAACCCATAGTGCTAATAGCCAAGTAAATAAATAACTTGGCTGAGCCCGTCCTCATTGCATTGCCCCATTCAAGCTACCGCTCCACGAATCCACGAAAGTTGCATCCAAAATTATGTAGAAACCCTGCTTGAACCCCTGAAAGGACCCTTCAGACCGGGTTTTTAACTTTTGATGGGGACGCGGTACAATTTCCATGTCTGTTCAAACATTATTGTCCATGGCATTGGTCCATGTGTTGGCTACAAATTCACTTCTTGACTAGCTGTTCGCATTTCTCTCATATCTTCCCTCGTCTCCTCCTCGCTGTCTTCTTTCTTATTCTCTCATCTTGCGCAAACTTGGATCCTGAATTGCATTTTTGGATCTTCTTACGGGAAATGGCTTCTATAATGGAGAACGCTTCGATTGAGTCTGCAGCTGCAGTTGTCGTCAACCATCCCTATTACCCCCTCGAGATGGAAATAGCGAGCTATCTGGCAAACGAATGGACTGTACCTACTCTCCTGAGCATTTTCTTTGGTGCTTGTGCAGTATTGTTCTTGTGTACTCGCACTTTTGTTGCCAGATCATATCCTCATTTGCCAAGCACTGAGAAAGCTGCGATCTGGTGGTTGGTTCTATGTAAGTCTTCCTTATTAATGCTATTACACAGTCTCCTAACTTTTACCATAGCTGGCGCAATCCACCTCTTTTTCGAAGGTATGCGATAACGAGTCAATTTACAATAGAAAGTGGCTAATCGTATCCTTCTAGGATACTTTTCGCTCCATCACACCAAAATTATTAAAGACCAACAATTGTTGGGATAACTATGGAAGGAATACTCCCTTAGCGATAGTTGATATTTGACATCCGATCCTTTTGTCCTCTGTATGTAAACAGTAACAGCGGTAAGTCAATTGCAAGCTCATTACATTTGATAGCATACTTATGAATTCCCTACAGTTTTTATGGGGACCTATGTGCTTTACCGTTGCGGCCTTTATCGCAACTCGCCATCCACTTCGACACCCCCTACAAATCATTGTAACTGTAGGACAAATCTACGGACTTGTTCTATATTATGCGACTCACACTTTTGATTATTATCACAAAGAAGTCAATTATTCCAGACCAGAATTTCTATACTTTTGGTTTTACTATTTCTTCATGAATTTCCTCTGGATGATCTTTCCAGGCAGTAAGTCAAACTTGTTCCACCAAAAAATGCTAGTGTTGATTGTTTTACTACAGTGCTCCTCGTCGATTCGGTACGTACTATCGCGCAAACCTTCACAGAGCTCGACCAGGTCAAGAACACTCGAAAAGTCAATGGTTTTGCAAAGAAAGGCCAATAAATGTTGAGAAATTATGGCCAGAAACGGATAAAGGAGGCAGAATACAGATACGATACCCCATTTGTTATTAGAAGCGTGTCAACATCTTCTTTTTGGAGAAATATATATTTCAGAAACTACCCGTAGATAGATAGATGTATGTAAGACCGCAGAGGAAACCAACTTAATGCAGGTTGAAGAAGATTGCATCGGCGAAAGGAGTCTAGGAATCTGGCTGAATATATAGAATTTCCCGAATGATATACCTATTCATTCCTATTGTTTCTTACTATACCATAGCAAGCCCCGATGCTCTCAAACTAAGTGCATCGTCGTTGGTTAGGGGATCGGGGGATCAATATTCCGATGATGAGGCAAGAGGAAAGAGCTGACATATTACTCATGTTACTCATGAAGATCATGTTATTTCTGTCAAGTATGAGAGGGCAACTCGAATACTCTAATCATGCTATGTTTCTCCTATGTATCACAGGATGACGTCTCAACAATCCTACTTGAACAAATCTGTGATATCTCTCAAGCAAATCTTGCAACGAAGAACATGGTTAGGAATTTTTGAATGAAATATTTTGATTACATTAAAATTATACGACATATTCAGAATGCAAGGCTTCAAACCGAGCAGTTCCTATTTTTATCCTCCATAAACTCCACCTTTGATACGCAAGCCCTCAGAACCCAACAGCCGTAACAAGCGTTTAAAGAAGTGTGCTTGGGTATTCCAACAGCCAAAAGAAAATAATCAATATCAATCACCAGTCAGGCTTAATCCTTGAGATAAGCAGCCAACTCCTCATTCATCACCATTATGCTACCAACGCTGGCATGCTTGTCAAGCTTCTGACTCAAGATACTTACTCTACTTTGTGTAGGTTTGGAGATGAAGAGAGGCGGAGGCCCTACCTGCTTTTTTTCGAGTGTTCTTGGTGAGAATAATGGATCAGGTAGAATCCCTCCTGCTATCAAATCCTCTTCGTATATACTCACAGAGTATGCGCTGACTGGCCTTGGCTTGTGCAATTGTTCAAATGGAAAGGGCTGTTCCAGCGATTCGGCTTCTGAATAGGCTGAAGAAATTGAACCTCGACGGTCGTCAGATGTAAATGAACCGCTCGTTCTCGGGGAATCAACATCAGAAGCCTCAAAATTTGTCCCTTCTTGATCGTGTGAGGAACGAGACCATTGTGATGATATGTCGATCGATGAAGTGGTAGACGATGATTGTTTTCTGTAGGAATTATATTCTTCCTTGGTATCTTTCGTCATTTGACCATCGGCAAGGCCGTCCTCCAAGCCATGACCATATCCCTCGATTAAGATTTCATGATGTGTGTTTCTTCGCGGGCTAGGATGTTTAAGTTCCGGCATTATCGTCAAGGCATCACCAGCATTGGCTTTTTCAATTATGCTCTTGATTGATAATGTGGTATCGATTGCACTTTCGTTCCTTCGCGGCAGAGCAGATTGCTTTCTTTGGGCGAGATAATCATTGAAAGCAGCTATGACATCAATTGGCGTTTGTCCAGCAGTAGAAGGGTTCGACCTGATTAGGGAGTTTCGGTAGTCTCTGTTTGCTTGAGCACTTTGCGTGCGAATCAAATTATAACACGAACGTCGGTCATTCCACGGTGGACATTCACCAATGCGAATGGAAATGTTATAAGCTACATTTTGGGTAGCGCGCACTTGACCTGGTACCCTTGTCGCTTGAATAAGTATTTGAAGAGAAGAATAGATCAGAATCCAACGAATCTTGCGGCCTTCCGCCTGGGAGATCTTTTCCGCTGTTGACATCTTGGAACTGGCCTGGGCGGCACATTCTTTTTCAAAGCCACGGTATGCACGAACAAGTGTACAGTCAGTTAGCCGCAGGTTCTGTCGATTTGTGGCCTTGTCGAGAGCGCCCATTGAATTCATGCCGGAATCATTGTGATTTTTATCACTCTTCGGAAACATTTTCGTTGTAAAAGTGAGTCGTTTGCTTAATGGTTTGGATGGTTTCGCGTTATCATCTGGAAGCAGTGGTAGAGAATGGGGCAATGGTTCGATCTGATATCGCCTGTCGAATTTCATGACTGCACTAAGTACATCTAATTCTTCTTTACTAGTGCTTGTAGTTCCTGTGGTCGTCATACTAGAGTCCGCTAGAAACTCATACAATTTCTGAAATTCGGATCGCATTTGCTTGAAGAGACTCTTGGAGAAAGCTCCACTTCCTGATCTCGTTGCCAACGATGGATAGGATCCAAGCTTTGCGGTATAATATTTTTGTAGGAATTCTCTGAACTTTTCAAGGTGAATTTGAGCATCGGGGCTAAGCTGCAAATATGTGTCTGCAAGCTCTTCTGTGAGAAATCCGCTTAGCATTTTTCCACATGTATCGAGTCGAAGGTCCATTTCTAGTCTTTCTCGGGATATGAAAACTCGATCTTGTCTACTCAATGACTATACAGGAATTAGATGCTGCGTCTTCTGGAACACGTTATGATGATATACACATACCTCGAAACCAGGACTATTGTGGAGTTTCTCGCACATCCCAGCACAATGCGCAAGTGCATCTATCCACATATCTTTGAAATGGAAATGCTCTGCAAAATACATGATGCCAAGGGCATGATCCGGTGTATTCCTCATATCTGCGTATCCCTCTCCATCGATATAGGCTACGATATCATCCACGTTGCTGGCATCGGTCGATCTGAACTGAGACATACTATTGAGAAGTCCAACCAATGCACTACCTAAGTCTTGCCCGACCAAGGACTTCTTAAAAATCCACGCAAAGAAGTTTCGGGTTGCGGTGTGGTAGATTAAAGCCTCTCCTCGTTCTGCCATGACAGGAGCTGGAATATATAGCTCAACGTAATCAGAATCACTGGAGCCCGAATAATATTCATCCAGAACCTCGTTAAGGTCTACGATTGGCGAGCCATTAATGTCTTTCGACATAAATGCATCCAAAAGTGGTTGGCATTTCGCGTCAACCAGTACATTCAGTGGTACCCGAAATGCTGGACCTCTCATCGATTGTCCTCGGCCATATAAATAAACTAGGCAATCTCCCTCAGGGTACCATAATTCTGGATCCTAAACAACGTCAGAATGTTGCTGATCAAGAACTACAGTCACAAACATACCCTCCTCAAGCCGTCCCACTCGATTGACCTCCGCGACTTTCCTTCCCACTTTCTGATACCCATACCGTTCGCCGTCAACATGTTCATACTGGATTTATTTCTTCGATGTATATTTGTTTCTGGACCCAGTGGCCAATTTTCTTTAGGTGAAGCTGGAGTGTCGTCTGTAGGTATAAATTCCTCATTTATAGAAGTCATGCCATATATCTTTCGATCATGTTTTGGAATAACTGGTATAGAAGAAAGATATGGCATGTCAGAAATCGAAAAAGCCATATCTAGAATATTACGTTCAGATCTTCCACCTGAATGACGAAAGCGATCTTCAATGGCTTAATAGGGTCAAGTTGGGGTTCTGCCCAAAAGCCTCAATGATTCTTAGGATAGGGCGTATTGTGTAAAGTGGAGAAACATATCAAATGAATCATAAGATTTGAAAAGAAAGCTCAATTCCAGATTAGAGCAAAATTAAAATGGGGGGAAAGAAAGTTTGCGAATAGTTTCTTCGATGTCTTTACAACAAGGAAAAGTTTCGAAGATTCATACGAGGGGGACGCGAGAGTCAATATGAATAACTTTGTTTATGGTCTGACAGAGTACCAATTGTAATACGAAAAGCATCCTGCCGTGCTACGAGCATCCGTAATTTTAATTTTCTGCACATTCTGAATTTTTCGCCACGTAAGGTGAAGCTTCACGGACTTTGCAGACAATGAACATTCGTGCGTGGCTTGCATGTACTTGATGTTTCGAGGGGTTGAGATGGGATAATTCCATGGTCACGGCCCCCAAGCTTTACAGTTTTGTTCTAAAGCGAGGCTTGAGATGCTATTAGTTTGGCTGATCTGTAAGCACAGACTTGAATTATATATCATTGGTTGAGTTTTCTTTCAGATTGATATACGTTTTTCTGTACATACATTTGGGTTTCGCTTCATCGTTGATGGGATGATTTTGATATCATATTGACGCAAATGGATTTGTATCGAAAGCCATTTGAAGCCTGACAACGTCATTGCATTTATTTTTGCAAAAGCACCAGCTACGCTACTACTGAAATCTGGGTATCATCTGGAACTATCTAAACGAAATCCTCGCTGCTACCAAGTTGCCAACTCAGCTGTCTATTGAATTGGTCAAAGTGTCTAGGAACTCTAGCAAACTTGAGGACCAGTGGTTGCCAGTTCAATCCTAACTCAATACTGCAGTTGACAAGTTCGGTCGCTTTGGTGCCGACGGGAAAGGGACCAAGCGGTTCTCGAGATATCATTTAGCGTGATTTCTTGTGCTTAGACACACCTTTTTCTTTCTTTAGTCTGGAGATTAAGTAGGCCTTGGGATGATGTGGGGATCGGAAATTAAGAATCTTGAATCTGAAAAATGATCAAACCAAGGATATACCCGATGGGCAATATCTATCTATCGTAGAGTCGTAGTACGTGCATTGGATTGTTGAATTGAATGCATTTGTAATATAGTATCCGAAATGTCACTGAGCTGTGGACTCATGTAGTGATAATGAAAGTGGTTGCTAGAGAAACTACAAGTACACTCCAATGACAATTACTATCAACATCACAAAGCCATCGAAACGGCCAAGCTCATGTGTAATCAAATCGATATCCGCAGATACTTTTGATTTCAAAACTTGGGCTTATTCACAATAAGCCTCAAGATGACGCCGCTCAAATACCCCTCTTCCTTTCTCCATCTTCCTTCCATATGAAGCCTCCACGCAATCTTGAACTTTGTTTCTCAGTGGAATGACGAGTATCAATTGTTTCACATCGTGAGATGTACTCTCTTTTCTTTTTCGGTGAAGACCGTGACGCAATGATCAACATTTTTGAATCAAGTCGGCAAGCATAAATTCTAGATCCGGTGAGGTGAATGATCGGCAACTAGTGGTATGCTTACTTTAGTGACGAATCTTTTAGGAACAAAATCCCGTGGGGAGTGTGGTTTTGATAGGACCCTGAATTCGAGATGAATGAAATCAGGGATTTAATTCGGTGCATCGAAATTTTTATCTTGATCGATTTATGAGATAATCCCAACCTGATTTGTTTTTGGAGCCTCACTAGATAGGTTGCAAACCACCCTCGGGTCAATGGATGTTGACATGCACCGCTTTGACATTTTGCTTTCTGTTTTCTTTGACTCCCTCGACTCCTTATTGTTTGTGCATAATCACCATTGCTATCGCCACCACAGCCTTTCCTCAAATCTCTCATGCGTCATCCATTGCCCAATCTTGCATTTCATTCGCTTGCATCCACTTGCTTCTACCCTGCCGTACTCACAATCCCCACGTCTGTGCTATAGAATTTCCTCTCACCACCCGCATATATCAAGCTATCTATCATTCGTCCAAGCGGGGCGAATGGGTAGTTGGGTTGAAATGTTTCACCATTGATATACGAAGGAGAATCGGATGATTGCGGTCTTTGATCGTTTATCAATAGTTCTGCATGGGGGGGGGGGGGGGTAATTTCTGGAAGATGTTTATTGATATTTATAGACTGTTTAGTAATAAAGATGAAACTTGTACGATTTTTGTAGGGATAGCAGAATGTGGACGGATGGATGGTGCTTGGTTTGTTGATGGTTAGGGGGTGGAAGTGGGGAGCGAGAAGTTGATGGGAGGTGGAGATGGAGGTGAAGGGAAGCGAGGGGAGGAGGGCGGAGGGAATAATAGAAAGAAGGGAATAGTGATGGGTAGATTGGGGTATGTATGTAGTATATACATAATGATAAGGTCATTACTTGAATATCCCCTCACGTTGATCCAAAATTTAAAGCTAAGTTCTATTATTTGAATACACTTGCTACTTCATCTTCTCGGCCATATATCTCCCCTTTAAAAGACTCAATGTGTATATATTGTGTATATTTACTTGGGAAGTTAGTACTAGCATCGATCTCATTTATTTATTTCTATAAGAACTATCTCATAGACTACCTCGTACCTCATATATCTCTCTCTATATCATTCCAAAACTAAGACACTATTCATATCTCATATTCTGTACAAACTGTAATAAAACATCAAATATCAAATATCAAATAGACATGATAATTCTTGATACTTACTTCATATAAGAAAATACTAGATACTTGGTCACCTAGATGCACACATGTATACCGAATAATATCACCATCTTGATTTTATTCAATATTACCACTACTATTATTATTATTACTACTACTACCAATACCACTATTGCTATAACTATCAATAATCCATAGCTTAAAATATAATAAATACCACTTGATTTGATGCTAGGTATTCAAAGCGATAGATTTCTTATTTGTATATATACATTAAACCCATCAATTTCAAAAATTATACTAAGTATTCTAACTCTGATCTTGATTCTGGACTGATTCTGATTCTGATTCTTGAATAGACGCGAGTTCGAGTTTAAATGGGGATTTATGTTTGTGTTTATATTGAGGTTTGATTTTGGTTGTGGTTTTGTTTTAATTTGATGTGTGTGTGTATGTGTATATATACATATATATGTGTATATAGTCTCCTCATATTTCTGTTTTCTCATGTATCTTTTTATCTTTTTAGGCTTTTATGGTTTTAGGTCTTTAGGGGTTTACTTTCTTACTTCTTTACTTCTCCACTCGGGAGTAGATGTAGTATTTAGGAGTAGGGCGAGGTATATAAGAGAGCTATATAAAGGTTGTTTACAATAGATATTTATAAGGGAGATATAAGAGAGAGTTATAAGAGAGAGATATAAGAGAGAGATATAAGAGAGAGATATATCCAATGAAACCATAAAATCGAGCTACCCAAGAGAAATTTCAAACATCCAAGAGAGATATATAGTTAATATACACAAGAAATACACACAAGAAATACACACAAGAAATACACACAAGAAATATACAGAATACAATACCCGCAAGAAAAGTATGAGATATACAAAAGTCTAGATAGATTGTGAACACACCCTAACACACCAACACCCTAACATCTTGTTATTTATTATTTATTATTTATTGTTTAAGCTTTAAGCTTTAATTTTTAGAGATGGAATAGAGTGAAGTGAGAATCAGGATAGGAGAAAGAGGATGGGAGAAAGAGAGATATAGAATAGAAGAATAGAAGAATAGAAGAATAGATATAAGTAATATATAGGAGAAACAAGAATAAGAAATTTATTTGAAAAATAAATACGAGGAGAGAGATACTTTGAGATTCTATTCTATTCTACATATAACGATATATATATAATAGCGAAGAAAGAGGGGGGTGAACATTCTAATATTTAAATAGAAGACATATAATCGGTAAGTAGTGTGAGGTTGGAAGCTGCGATGATTATTATGATTAGTGTAATTGTACTATTATACATACTATTGTTGCATGAAAGGGTTATGAATGATGTGTAGAGGTGATGTTTGGAGTTATATTGTATTTATTCAGTTATAGAATAATCTCGTTAGCTCTCCTCTACAGGCTTTGTTTCATCAATACTAACCTTCGTATTTCCATCGGACCTTTTACCTCCTCTACCACCACCCCTCCCTTCCTTTCCTCTTCCTCTTCCTCCACCCCTTCCACCTCTACCACCCTTCCCCATCGGCGCCTTCCTATTCCTCAACCCCTCCTCCAACTCCGCCACTTTAACCCCATCTTCCCACAACAAACCCCCCTCCCTCCTCCCCTCAACCCTCTTCCAAAATCTCGTTCCCACAACCCCATCTTTATCCCCCTCCGTCAAAACCACCCCATTCTCACTAACCCACCACTTCATCTCCGGTTCCTCCTCCAAAAACCTCTTCACATCCACATAGATCAACACCTCCGCATCTCCCCTCATCCCACTCACTACTCCCCCATCTTCCGGAATCCCCGTTCCAAAATGTACATGATTCCTCCCCATCTTCTTCAATCCTCCACTTTTGACAATCTCCTCGTAAAAAGCAAAATAAGTCCCATGCACACATGTTTGCGGTACATTTCCCGCTTCGAGCGTGATCGGAACCAGTAGCGCCGCGGAATCAATGGCGATGGAATGACCTTGATTAGCACGGATCATCCAATCCCCCGGGTTTTCAGAAGATGGAGAAGGCGGTTCTGGAAGGGATGGATTGGGTTTCATAGAGAAGCGCTGCTTGGCATTATCGGTGACGGCGGTGCGGATATCGGCAAACGTTGTTTTGAGAGATTTAAGACGAGGCCATTGCATCTGTGAGATTGGTGAGCTGCTATGTTCCCTGAGAATAAATGTGATGTGTTATGTTGATGAAAAATTGAGGATATCCACGTGAATTTCCATCTTCTCCTCTTTCTCCATCTTCTCATATGATCCCTTCCTATTCTCCCCTTCAACTCTCCCTATCAATTACCTCTTCCACCACCCAAAGAACAGAAGAACCAGAACCAGAACAAAAAGAAAAACAAAAACAAAAACAAGAACTCACCACCAAATCCAACCTAGCAAACCCCTCCCCATCCAACATCACCCCCTCACTCTCCGCCGCATGTCTCAACAACTTCGACAACGCCTTACTAACCAGCATTTCTCTATTTTTTTCATTCCCCCCAGCAGCAGCAGCAGCACCTCTTCCCTTCCCCCCTCTCCCCCCCTTTCCACCCTTTCCACCCCTCACATTCCCC
>PQXJ01000769.1:0-10654 GCA_004786225.1 Botryotinia narcissicola | reverse complement strand
GATTTAAAGAAAAATAAAGATACCCTATAAATTTAGATATCTAAAGCATTAATATTACTATAATACTATATAGATATAAGATGAAAGATCCATAAGAGCTTAAAAAAACGCGAATTATTTATCAGATTGAAAACAAAACTAGTTTTTTCTAGTCCTTGTTTTCAATCTATACTTTTATTTTCCTATACAAATTTATTAGAAAACATGAATTATTTAATATCATTTTAAAGTAATTTACTTTCTTCCTATTTCAAAATATATTAAATTCATTGAAATACGGATTATTTAATAGAATCCGCGATTTGATATCCAAATATAAATTCAAAATCTGCTTTCAAAAAGCATGGAATATTTAGCGAATTCAGCACGGATTTGTACATCCAAACTAGCCCTAAACTCAAATAATTTTCAATTGTTCCAAAAAAACAATATTTGATTTAATCTAAAAAGTACTTTTATTAATACCATTCAAGCAAAGATACAACTTTTAAGCTAGATATTTCCTTTAACTAATTATACAATACATTGAAATCTCACATTTATATAGCTTATTATGATAAAAAGTTCATCAAACAATTATTCGCTAATATTGCAAATTGCATTAGACCATTCAAAGAATTATTTCAGTAAATAAACAAATCATATTTTTAACTTAAATTTCTTTCATATTCTATTTATGCAAATCCTATCAAGCCACGTAGTACAGTCACATCTGATTGGACTAGTACGTTTACTGAGCACTGACCTCATTGCTTAGGTATTATATAGTTCCATAGAATGCTTTACTAAGTTTATAGTTTTTAATTATAAGGTCAATTTCTTAATACTTATTATATTTAATACATTAGCGAAAGCTTTTTTAGATAAGTAATGATATCATAACTATATCTATTTAAAGATGAATTTTTTAAATACATTTTATTTTTTTTTACTTAGATAGATGACTTTTGTCTCCTTGTTTGTGTATAGATTTTTTTAATATCATTCGAATTTGTTTCATTTTTCACTATTGTTTTCTAAACTATATATTATGATTTAATGAATCTTTTAAGTATAAGGCTTTATAACAGAATGCTTTATTAACAATCGAAAATCTTATTTTTATATTTTCTATTTCTTGAGTATGTTTTTGTAATATAAGGTTTTTTAGGAATTTATTTATTTCAATCTCGAAAAACTCAATAATAACTTCCAAAAACTTGATATATGATTATTTTTTTGTTGTATTGAAAATATAAATAGCTAGTACTACTATTAACAACTTTATAGTTCAATTTTTCCATATATCTTATTAATATCGAATCTTATATACAAATAATATTATTCATTACCTCAACTTTTCTCTTTTAATTAATTTTCCTTTTTAGAAATTATATTACAACTCGGGATTGATTTGAATATATAACAAATCAAACAAAGTTTCAAAAACCAAAAATGAGTTATCCATTTTGAAACAAAAAATCAAATTATTAAATATCTATATTACAAAGTTCAAAATGAATTTTTAAAAGATTAAAACAAAAGTTGAAAAAAATCTGATTTAAACGAAATCTTGATTTTTAATAAGAAATTAAATGCTATTTTCGCAAGTCATTATTCTAAGGGCTCGTTTGATTACAAAATCCACACTGAATCCACTGAAATAATCCATTTTTTTTACCACCACATATTCCACAATAATAACAATCCTTTTCATAAATAGTAAATTATTGATCTGTGGTTTTATAATTTGTATATCAAATCTATTAAATAATCTATCAAAATAAAAGGAAGTGAAACACATATATAACATATATACAAATTAGATAAAATAATTTGAATTGTCACGGGATCACTTCTGGGAGTATTCAGAAGCTTTACCGTTAAGCTAAAAGCCTAAAAGATTAGGAAGTAGAACTAGAAATTCTACCTTATTTTTATATATATAGTAGGATAGAATAGGATAGAATAGAAAGAACCTAATATTATTTTATAATATTATCCTTCTTTTTAAAGTATGATCTCCATACCATCACCCAATTAAAAGATTTTAGGATTAATATCTTAAGTATTTAGATAAATAGAATCTATATATACTAGCTTTTAGATTAATGAAGGCCTATAAGTTATAAATGGGCCCCCTGCATTGCTCCATATATAATTAAAAATAATTCTACCTAATATTATAGGATTATTTCTGAGAGTATTCTAAAGCTTTACCATTAAGCTAAAAGCTTAAAAGACTAGGAGATAGAATTAGAAGTTTTATTTTACTCTTATATATATAGCAGGACAGGACAGGACAGGACAGGACAAAAAGGGCCTAGTGTCACCCCGTGACATGAATTTTTAATATACTATTACTATTTGAATAATTAAATAAGCAAATGTGAGAATAGTTTTATTTAAATTTATATACAATTATAAACTCTATTTAAAATAAACCTATAGCTTTAGGCTTTATTCACTATAACTTCAAGCTTTATATACTAAAGCTTTAAACTTTAAAGCTTATAAAAGCCTATAAAAAAAACGGATTATTTCAGTAGATTTAATAAGGCCAACTTTTTCTAATCCTCGTTTTCAATCTTTATTTTTATTTTCCTATATAAATTTATTGAAAAATACATATTATTTAATATTATTTTAAAATGACTCATCTCCTCTTTATTTCAAAATATATTAAATTCATTTAAATACATATTATTTGATAGAATCCGTAATTTAACATCCAAATATAAATTCAAATTCTGCTTTCAAAAAGTATAGAATATTCAGCGGATTTAGCGCGGATTTGTACATCCAAACTTGTCACGGCACCTAGTACTCTACTACTCAGCCACGTAACCCCAAAAGGGTATAAGTAGTTTGATCAACATTAAATCTACTATATAGAGTTATAATCAATTCATGATACTACTTTCTTTTTTAATATTAAAATGGGTATAGTGAATCTTATTTTTTATTCCGGAATGGTATTACAAGGATCCTAATTGGTTATGTTTTTAAAAGTGGGTGGGACTACTTTTCTCTAATTAATTGGATTCAATTACAAAAAAGCCTTCGAGTAAGATCAAATTAACTATCATGGCATTTAGTATTTTATCATTCGGCTATGTAATCCCAAAAGGGTATAAGTAGTTTGATCAATATCAAATCTATTATGTAGAGTTATAACCAATCCATGACAAAACTAGCCCTTACTCTTTCATAGCTCTTCTACCCTTATGGTACAATATAAGTCTTTACTCATACCTTGATATATACAACCCGCTTTACTTTCTATACCTTTCGTTGTAGGATCATTAGGAGAGATACATAGCATGTGAAATCGTGTATACAGGTGCTATTGGTGATTTTGTGTGAAAACGAGATTGCGTTTTTAATATCTCTACTCTACAGAAAACATAGAAAAGCTTGGAGAGGTTTGTATGGTGAAATGGTGATGTTTTGTTGGATTTGGAAAGGGTTGACGGTTTTGTATTGAGATGTGAGTGTGTAGATGCAAAGATAGACCAGAATTGCGATTATGCATGTAATATTAAGTCCGTCGAAAAGTTCCTTCTTTTCATCTGCTATATGAAGTGATTATTGAAAATAGCTCGGGCACTTTAGCCGATGGTGCGAGTTTGAAAGGAGCAGAAGTTATAAGAAGGTCAAGCTGTACCAATTCATTATGACTGGGCAATTATCTATATCTTATGCTCACATCTTTTTTAAGAAATCCGACTCTCTACTCATCCCTCTTAACAAGTACCATAAGGCCCCTTATGTACATGTCGTGCTTTGAAATAGTAGTAGATGAGAGATATGCTAAAACCACCAATAAACATAACCGAAGACAAATTCATGTTCTCAAGCGTCACTGGAAGAGTAAGTGGCCAGAAAGCAAAGAACCAAAAGGGTGTTAGGAACACCAGTGCCCCGATATCAATAAGCATTCCGTATTTTCCAAGAGACCACCTGCGATTGGGGAGTAGCCCTTGCGTGCGTCTCCAAACAAGACAACTGATGGTGATATAGTAAGACGAGAGAATAGAGACAAGACCAAAAGAGTTGATAGCATTGAGCGCAAATGCGGACCCCAGGTTGATGAGTGATAGCAAGCAGCTCACAACAATCGACACGCATACTGCTCGAAGAGGAATATTCCAATCTGGTGAAATCTATCTCATAATCAGGATAACGTACACATAACAGTAGCGAGAGAATTGTTACCTTGGATAACCAGCCGGAAGCGGGAAGACCCTGATCTCAAGCAAAAGACAAAATTTGTCGGAATGTAGTGGCTACCTCGCTGACGCAGCAAGATAGAAGCAAAATAATCAAAATTGTAACCATGATATTCGTAGCAGTGTAACTCTGAGTAGAGTTGTGAAACAACTGGATAAATGGCTCTCCTGTTTACTATTGAGAATACTTTCTACGTCCCCGATACAAAAGATTAAGGTGAGGATTATGAAGAAGGTCATGGCTGCATTTGGTGCAATTGACCACATAATAGCTCTGGGGATTGCGATAGATGCATCTTAGATTTCTTCGGCTACAAACTTTGGATATTAGCATATTTATCAGTGTTGGCGACCGGTAGCAGTGTCTACTGGTCGATGTTCAATATAACAGAAGGGATCGAATATCTCACGCATATGAATAGAGCAATGGAGACCAACCAAAGCATCAAAAGGCGCCGTCAAGCCTATCATAGCCGATACCGCCAGTTAGATACGCAAGAACCGGGATCTCCATTTTGTTAGACGAAAAGCTTTTTGGATTTCCATCCATCAACTCATTCATAGGACTCAAAGTACTGCCTTCTGATACATACCAGCCATGGCGACTACAGACGCAGGCTCTAAGGAGAACTCAAAACTTTCGAGGGCATTAACGTTGATTATGAAAAGGCTTATCAAAACAACAAATTCAAAATCGCTTGTGTTACAAAGGCCATCTCCATACTCCCTTTAGGATCGAAGGTCCTCGATGTTGGTTGTGGAACCGGAATTCCGTTTTCATAAATGTTATCTCAAGCCGATCTAGATGTCGTCAGCTTCGACATTTCTCTTAAAATGATGCAGCTTGCACAAATTAGAGTTGAGGGCAGCTTCTCCGTAGCCGACATGGCCGAGTACGAAGTTGAGGAGGAAAAGTTTGCAGGGGTCTTCATGATCTTTACCCATCTACAGATGTCGTACGCTGCCGTTCATGCCGCAGTGTATAAATATGCCAGAGCGCTTCAACCTGGGGAAATCATCGTTCTGGGACAGTCGCCAGGATATCACCATGTCAAAGAAGAGTCCGCATATGATAAAACTAGGACCTACGTTGAGGACTACAATGTCCCCTTCGTGGGAGAGCCGTTGCCAATATTCCTGATGAGCGCGAAGGGCCAATGGGACTTTTTTTAATCGATGGGTCTGGAGATTGGGAGCGAAACAATCGACTTGTTCCAACCAGACAACCCAAGGTGCGATCCAGAAATGCAACAGTATATTATTGCGATGAGACCAGGTGACGGACCAATATCACAACCACTACCTCTTCCTAAGACGAAATAGCTGCACTTCATCTCATATTTACTCATGATAGGATAGCCGTACAGATTGAATCAAGTATTGTTCCTACTGTGATGAGTGAACGAGCCATAAAATCAGAACTGATTGTATTTTCTCAGAAAACTTGACATCCGACGGGCTATTATTTTGGGTGTTTTAAGCCAAGAGTTTAGGTCTGTATAGCCCGATAAGCGAGCCCCAAAAGTTGGATTAATTTCCTTGTAGTTCCAGCATTAAGATTCGAAGTATTTATAAGCATATAAATTCAGTAACTTGTTGTTTAGCTGAATTCTAGATCCTGGATTTAAGTATACTTCTAACGCATTTTAACGTTTCAACCAATTGCCGAATTGATTTAGTAGTAAAACCCCATGTAGGGAAATTAGTTTTATCCCTGCTTTCAGAGTCCAACATCGTACGATGCTAAAATCACTAGTGCATCCGGCTGAATTGTATCTGTGTCACAGTAGTACAATAGTGAGGGGTACAGTATGGATAGTTGGTGGGGTCAGGTCGTATTATCACATTGCTGTGCCTTAATCCACGTATGCAGGGAACGCGAAATCGGTTCAAATGATACAGGGGTTTGGACGCGACGTGGTTGTGAAGTAGTATTGACTTGGTCATTCGTTAGATTTTGCAAGAATCGGTTTTCTATTGGCTAAGCTTACTGGAAAACAGATGAATTGAATTTGTTTCTTGGTGAATTACATGATAGATTATGAAATAATGGCTTCGTGATTAGCCGTTGCATTTTTTGGTATCTCCTCTCCGTCTCTACAGATATTCCGATGTCCGGAACAAATCTCCATCGCGCCCTTAATTATATACATAAGAAGTCATAATTGCCATTAAGACGGGTTGATAATCTTTAAGCGAAATTGTGCTTCAGCTCACATCGTCTTTGAGTCCAAACACCGTTCATTACTCCCTACCACAGTTCATCCTGCTGATCATAATCGTATTTCCTTCTCGCAATTCTGTCCTCGGCCTGCTCTTCAAGATATCTCTTTTTAACAGACGCTGGCATTTCCGGTGGCATGTAAGGTTTGATGACCCATTTCTGATCCTCGTTGTCTTGTCCGACTCGAGGTTTGTCGTAGGGACTTATCTCTGGAGGCTGATAAGCCATCCGTGGCCCTTGTTTTTGACGCTCGATAGAAAGCTCTTCTTGCGCCTCTTGCAATTGTTGAATGTGCGGATTCCCGGCCTCTGTGGAGGTAAGTGATGGAATCCTTTGTAAAGGGTAATATGTAGGTGACATATGATTAGTTTGATGGTTTTCGCCAGGGCCTTGAGGTTGACTTGGAGGATACGTTGGACTGAAACGATAACTATTAATTGTGTTTTGACCTGGACTCATCGTATTCCCTTTGAGACCACGTAGGCTCTTGAGACTAGATGCGAATGATAGAGGCGACTTCTGAGTGGTCGGAGGAGGTGGAAAGTAAATGCCGTTATTGCTGCTTTTGCTACCTTTTCGCCTTCGATCTTGAGAGTCTCCTTGATCCGGAAAAGTAAATGCAGTAGGGGAGCTGTTTGTGGCGAAGAACCGATTTTGCCGACGTCGAAATCCAACATGATGGGGGTATTGATAGTGGGGTGGAGTTTCAAGAGCGCGTTGTCGTCGTCGTCTCGAGCGAATGAGATAGATAGCTAATGCGGTGCATATAAGAACGAATGGAATGGTTAGGGATAGGGCGAGGATAAGTCCCAGTTTGTGATCTTTCTTGTCCCCTTCTGTACTCGGTGTCGTGGATGTTATGTTGAAAGTATGCGAGACGATAGATTGGCTGGTTGGTATGGTAATATTGCCGTTATCGTTGAGAGTCCCGGGCTCCTGGAAATTTGTCAGTATGCTCAATGTGGGTACATTCGATCAAGAATGTTAGATCAGAAAACCTCATGGAGTAAATGATGTTACTTCATGCTTTCGCGCATTCTTGTCGCTCAGCATACTCAAGCGCGTGAAGAGATATGTGACACGAAATATATGGTAGAAACGTGAAAATGTACGGAAACAAGACTTTTCTTTAGACCCGCTTAATTTATTCGTATGAAGCTTTCCATGGTCTGCCCTAACAAATGCGCCCGTGATACAATGCCCAAGTGATAAAGATGCCGATCTAGTGTCTTGGGAATAAATTTTGGCACGCTTACAAGAAGTAGGTAAAACACAGGAGACAAAGGTAATGAGAATACATATGTCTGAACTGTCCAGTTCAGTGATGTGTCTCCATCATAGGATTCTGTGATATCAACATTAGCAAGAGACAATGATTGCATCAACGAGGAAACAATCATCTTACCTAACAGAGCTGGACCTTTGGAATAACCATTTCCATCCGCATTCTGATTCCATAGTGCGATTGTGTAGTTTCTAAGACTCGTTTCCCATGATAACATTTGTTGAGTCCCGGTCACCCAAATCGGATTTTGTGTCGCCTCTGCACTCGGATTGACAAATTCTCCAGGAGACGACATAGATGAGACTAGCAGCATCAGATCAATTAAGATGAGCCAACAAAGCATTTCAATCTTGTGTCCGCCGAATATAGTTTCACATATCGGATTGATAGAAACACCAAAGAAAGAACGTAAAAATATAGAATTGGGTCTGTGCTACCATACCAACCTATATATCAGATATATTAGAAAAAAGCGGATGATTTTCAATTGAACCTTGTACATATTGATCTAGGTATACCTGAGACTTGGGGGCTTTTGATGCGGAAAGCAAAAAAGTCGCAGATATTGTTGCGAGGATCGGCGGGATGACACCACGACATACAGCCTAATCAGTGCACTCAACCAAACTGTCGGGTCGTCCCCAAAGTTTATAATCCTCTCATTGGATGCGGATAAATTGGCCATAAGCGCGCACTACTTCACTAAAGATTTATTGGGTGTGGACGGCCCCAGTATACGGAATGCATGAAAAGATAAAAAGCCTATCAGGATGGCCAAGGAGGAAGCAATGATTAGGGCTCGAAGAGCCGTTTTTCACTTGACCGGCAGTTTGCTGCGCCTAGATGAATAATTTGATTGGACGCGGGACACGGAAGGACATAAACAAGTAAACAGATCTGCAAATCGTATTCAGAATTTAAAACACATTCTGGGGGAAAAGATCTAGGCGATCGCCGTTGTGGCAGCTCTCTTCGAATACATTTGAAAAATGGTTATTCATTCCATGACAAACCAACGTAACATACAAGAAGCATTCGATAATGATTAGGTTCTCGCAGAGATAGAACATACAAGGCCCAAGTAGAGAATATCAATCAAGAACTAGGCCATGCTTTGTTAAGTAGATGCAGGTAGAAAGAAAACATCACAACAAAAATGAACAAGTATGGTTAAAGGCAAAGATGCAGAGGGGGCAGTTAGGAAGGTGGAAAATGTCCAGCCCCTCTATAAGCCGGTAGAATCACCAATAAGAAGTTTCAGACAATCTAAATCCTTGTTGGTGTTATTGTTGTTGTTGGAAGGAGATGTTGATCACATGCATCTTAAATTGATGGTGCCTTCCGTTCGCTTGGCACGAACCACCCACGGTCCCACACACATTTCACCACGCTCCACCACACCCTCTCGTACCTCAGTCCTTGTCACGGCATTTTCGACCACATCCTCTCCATTTCATTCAAAATACTACACTGTATGTAGGCAGACATCTTCAAGATGCGGAAACTCGATTTTTGATGTCATAATGTGCCATGCACCATGCTCCGAGGCTCCGTATCAAGAGACTATCTGCGGCCCGTCCTGTTGATAAGCACTTAATTGCTCCGCTATATTAACCGTAAGCAAGGCTCATTTGAAATGTCAACGGATGATACATCTGATGTCAAATATTCATAGGATATCATCGGCCTAGGTCTCACCAACAGGACAAATAAATTTCCCAAGACCGTGGGTAGTTATTGATCTGAAGTTATGAATCGGTGATTAATTTCTAAACGTAAATGCCGAGGTTTTCGCTTCGATTTCGCTTCAATGGTTTCCCCGTATTGCTCCCTTTTTATTTTTTCTTTCCAGGCTTTTCATGAACCTTTGGGTTACATTGCATCATATCAATATTTGATAATGCCATTTTCTGCTTACTTGGATTGCGTATGCCTATAGACGCGCTTGGACCGCGAGATCAAATTGTGAACCTTCAAGGGCCTTGCAATTGATGCATCAATTGGACATGCTTCTTACATGAGGGTGTGTACAGTCCAAAACAGCATCTACTCAACCAGAACTTCAGATCTACTAGCAAGTGCAGTCATGAGCTTGCTCTATAGAGGTTATGATACAAAGATACAGCTTTATATTTATATGCATCACAAGTGTGAATGGCATAACGTCATGGTAGTAGCAAGGGATAGAAGCATCGCGATGAGATGATCTTTCGGTCACACAATTGATGGATTGCCTGAACCTGAATATATCAACATACCAATCAATCACGGATACCATATGGTTTCTGTGTAGTATCGAAGCTTTACTTCCAGCCGCGCTTCAGTCTTTTCCGTTTATCCCCTTCAGTGACGTAGATATCTTTCTTTCACCGGGACCGCTTTTGGAAGACTATGAGACCATGAAAGCTCGTACGTTGTTCTCATCTCATCTTTCCCTTTTCACCGCAAGATGTAATTATGCGCAAACATAGCAAACACGGCCCGCTTAGTTATAATTCAGAACAAACTCGCTTCTCTAACAACAAACATAGTTCAGATGGCTTAGTGGTAGCGCACTAGGTTCTTCACATCTCCTCAAACGGGGCCTCTGCTTAATGTCCGAAGACTTGTTTGCTTGATAACTCAGTACGTCTGGTTTGGTTCCGGTCTCCGAACGCGCTACCTAGGAGAGATTGAATTTTTGCCATTTTATTCTCTATTTTTATTCGACGATATTTTTTGGATGTGATATCGTTAGTGGAAGAGGAATGAATTTTCATGACAAAGAGGTTACTCCACTTAGGGCTCATTTGATTGCAAAATCCGTGCTGAATCTGCTGAAATAATCCGCTTTTTGTACTACCATGGATTCCACAGTAACAGCAATCCACTTTTAAAAAAAATGAATTATTAATCTATGGTTTTATAGTTTATATATCAAATTCATTATAAATC
>PQXJ01000768.1:0-10655 GCA_004786225.1 Botryotinia narcissicola | reverse complement strand
TTTGTTAGGGAGCTACGATATCTATTCTAACATAATAGTCGCCCAAATCCAGCGCCAGCCGCGACACTCTTTTTTAAAATTCCTCGAAACTTAAAAAAAAAAAATTGTCCAACAATCCTCTGATTGATAATTGTTATCGCCAACGTTTCCATTATCCCCCTTGTCCAAAAGGTGCCAATTAATTTTCCTCGATCCTCCCCCCTCCCATGATGTTATTTGGTGGAAATAGTTGATAGACCGGCGAAAACCTCGCAATCATAATAGCACCTTCTGAATCGTGCCTCAGCAACGGTTGTTGTAATTTCCGCTTGCTAGACACCCAATCTGCGATTGACAACAGTGCGCAAAATTTACAAAGATATGTCTTCTGCCGCTTTGCAGACCGCCCCTCATCAACCAACATCAATAGGATCGCAATCTCCAGTGGCAGCACCATCATCCGCGTGGAGACCTTACTCTTCGGGCTCACAACAATCGCGAGACCCTTACTATAATCAAACCACCACCAACGCATCTCCCTCCTCTGCCAGAAAACCATCTCGAAGGCCGAGCGGCAATGGCGCATCTACAAACACTCCTCCCCAACCCCAGTACACCTCACCTTCGGTAACCACAAACTCAGCTCCAATAAATCCTCGGAGTAATAATCCCTCAAATCAAATATCCCCAACCACCACCACATCCCCTTCGAGTTTTGCTCCAATGGCTCCGGGTGATCATCAACGAGGTGTGCCCCCAATGGTCTCGGAAAGATCTTCTTCCAACAGGCCGAGTACCGTAGTAGCGGCTGCAACTTCGGCCACAAATCGTAGCTCGTGCTCGAGACGAGGTGAGCATCCGGACGAACAGCGGGCGAGAGACTCTCCACGTCGGGCACAGTCACAGGAGAACCAGTATCATGAGAGGAGGAATATACAAACCAATGGAACGAGCAGTGAGGATGCCACAGCTGCTGCCACGGCGGCAACGCGAGCCAGACGCAGAGCTCAACAATCACCTGAAGCTTTACCGCATAGACCGAGTGGAAGTCGTGAACAGAGAGCTGGTCCACCTTCTAATGCACAAAATAGATCACATCCAGCGGGTACCAATTCACCTGCTGGGCTGTCCCATGAGGCAAGTGAGGTGTTGAATCGTGTGGTTGTTAGCGATCCCAAGGTGGATTTGGAGCGAGAGAGGGAACGAATGGCTGAGGCTGTACCTAATGCCGTTTCAGCTCCTCCAGTGGTTGAAGAAGCTCCTCGGCAGCAGAGATCCCGCCATGATCACTCAGCAAACTCTGGGAAACGTGAAAAGAACAGCAAATTCGGTGAGTACTATCTGGGTAACACTCTTGGAGAGGGAGAATTCGGTAAGGTGAAAATGGGCTGGAAACAAGCAGGTGGTACTCAAGTAAGTCTTCACTGAATTTTGATGTGATTCTATGCTAATCTTATCCTCCTAGGTCGCTATCAAACTTATCCGCCGCGATAGTGTGGGAACGAACCCTACGAGACTTGCCAAGATTTACAGAGAAATCGCTATTCTTCGAGAGATATCCCATCCCAACATTGTTCAATTACACGAGATGGTGGAGACAGAAAAGCAAATTGGTATTATTCTGGAGTATGCTTCAGGGGGAGAACTCTTTGACTACATTCTCAACCACCGATACCTCAAGGATAACGCTGCTCGCCGCCTGTTTGCTCAATTGATTTCTGGCGTTGGATATTTACACAAGAAGGGAATTGTTCACCGAGATTTGAAGCTTGAGAATCTTCTGCTGGATCGCAACCGCAACATTATCATTACGGATTTTGGTTTTGCGAATACCTTTAACCCAGACGATGAGCTTGGAGACGAAATCGAGTACAACTTAACTAGTCGTGACTACGTCAAGCGTATGGAGTTGGATAAGATTTTACCTGGCGGCTCGCGGAGAGGAGATTTGATGCAGACAAGTTGTGGCAGTCCGTGCTATGCAGCTCCAGAATTGGTTGTGAGTGATTCGCTATACACCGGCCGCAAGGTCGATGTTTGGAGTTGCGGAGTAATATTAGTAAGTCTTGATTTTTTGCACCGGTTGATAGTTGCACCACTAACATAAATTCAGTATGCTATGCTTGCAGGATATCTATCTTTCGATGATGATCCAGCCAATCCTGAGGGCGACAACATCAACCTTCTCTACAAATATATAGTTTCGACACCACTTACCTTTCCAGAATATGTTACACCGCATGCTCGAGACCTTCTCCGACGTATTCTCGTTCCAGACCCACGCAAGCGTGCAGATCTATTTGAAGTTGCCCGTCACAGTTGGTTGAGCGAATATGCTCATGTCTTTGGCTTCATTACCAGCAGCACAACAACTACTGTAGAGATTGCCAATACTACCGTGCCATCTGATGAACCTCAAGAAGCTCCTCTACTTGCTAGAAGTGCTTCGGTTCGGGAACCCAAATCACAAAAGGCACCCGCAGCCGTTGGGGATCTCAGCAGGAAACATGGGCATGTGGATCAAGATGGAGAGGAGGCACCTCCCAAAACTTCAAAGGACAACAAGAGACGAACTGTACAGGTCGAGTATGTGGCTCCAAGATCACAAACACAAAGGGGCGAGCCTTCTACCAACTCGTCCGGTGCTCAATCTGGTTCGAGAACGCGCGCTCGGGCTGGCAGCCAAGGCCCAGTCGAGATTTCTGGAGCTCAAGGTTCGAGAAGAAATGTCCCTGCAGGAGATAAGTCATCGCCTCAGGATCCTTCAATGACAAGAGAAGCCCAACATGCAGCCTCGGCAAGACGAACGGGAAGCTCACAGCGACAACAAGGTATGGTTCCACCTCCTCGACCTACTCGGGATCACCGCGCAGCTTCAGACATTAACTATACGACCCCAGTGACTGGCCAACCATCAATCACAAGACCAACTACCGGTGGTTCCATTTCTTCTAATAGATCTGGATCTATGGGCTTCCCAACTCGTGGATCTTACAGCCAACCTGTGGCCCCAACCGTCGCTGGAACTAATGCTCATGGCCGTATGTCTCAGCCTCAACCAAAGAGCTCGAATAGTTACAATATATCCCCTCCTATGATTCAAGGCGAACAAACCTTTGAATATCCTCCTCAATCCACTTCTCAACCTATCCCTCCAAAATTCGCTAGAGTCGCAGGACTTCCAGCAGGAACTGCAAATGTACCATCTGAGGGTAGCAAGACTCACAAGAGATCGAACACGATCTGTGGCATATTTAGCAGAACAAATTCGCTTTTTGGTGGGAAGTCACACGCTGAGAAATCTTCAGAAAAACCAAAGAAGTCATATCCTCCAGTCAGCATGTCAAATGCCAATATCATAAATACCGATGACTCCAGACAGTCGATAGACTCTAGACGCTCCATATCGTTTGGGTTTGGCAAGAAGAGAAGTGGAAGTATAGCTGGGCGATCCACGACAGGTTCTCAGGAGAAAGCTTCGAGAAGATTTTCGCTTCTCCCGGCATCATTCTCTTTAAAATCTATTGGTATCGGTAGAGACCCAAATACCCCACCTGCTAGCACTCCAACCGATGGTCACTATGAGCCATATCCTGAGATGCAAGATAATCATCTTGACGCGTCGCAGGACAATAGAAATGTTAGTGGAAGTACAGCTGAATATCAGCATGTGGATGCGGCATATGATCAAAACCGCGCTAGCCCAGCACAACAAGAAAGACAACGTTTTGCTCAACCACAACAGCAGAATCCAGATTCTAGGATGGGTGGCCCACCTCAATTCTTACCGCCTGCAAACTTCCGCCAAGATGAATCTGCATTGACGACTGATTCTGAATCTTCATTTGGCCAAAGTCGACGTGGTCCATATCAGAATGACAATAATAGCTCATATGAAGACTCGCGACGACCATCAGGACGCAATAATGGTAGAGGCGTACTACAGAAGAATAATCGCAAGTTTGCCGATGCTTATGATCAAGAACATGCACACAATGATC
This sequence comes from Botryotinia narcissicola, assembly GCA_004786225.1. Lineage (NCBI taxonomy): Eukaryota > Fungi > Ascomycota > Leotiomycetes > Helotiales > Sclerotiniaceae > Botryotinia > Botryotinia narcissicola. The sequence continues at coordinate 6,675 of PQXJ01000768.1, read as the reverse complement.
ATGGTGGTAGTAGTGGTGCAGCTAGAAATGTCATGGACTTTTTCCGAAGACGTGGAAAGGCTCGTGGGGAGTGAAAGTCGTTTGGAGATGATAATTCTTTTTACATGATATCACTTCGACATATATACGATAGAAACTTTGTTCAATTCTGGATTTATGCAAAAGCTTTCAGCGAAAGCACCGGGAACTTGCGATTCAGCTTTTGGTCTGATTGACAGCAAGCTTTGCTTTCATTTCTCTAGAACGGCTTGGCGGGCCTGCTGGATTTTGGAGCGGGAGGTTGGAGGTGGAGTGTGGGGCAGGCGTTCTCTGGCATTTCATCATATGGTTCGCTTGTTATATCTTCTCGCGCTCAACTCGATTTCAACCTGGACCTGGACCTGAACTTGTGGATCGCGAGTCTCATCATTGATGGACGAGATATTTGACTCGCTTTTATTTTTTGTTTTCGCTGTGGATAAGATTATATCTTGGGGTTATGGGAGTTGAATTGAGTAGCATTTGTGTTGTCTGATTGTGAAGAGTAGTCGAATAGTTTATTTTTCTCTTACCTTTAGCTTTTTAAAGTTGTTGTTTCGCTTTTTTTGCATTCTCTTCTCTATTAATTTGGTGGTGTGGGGAATGAGATGAGAAAGGGGAGAGGGATATCTTATTGGGTGGTGTGATAGTGGGTAGTGGAGTCTCGAATAATGGGTTCCTTTTGAGAGAAGAAATACGCGTGTGCTTGATTCATGGATGGAGATTACTGCTAGATTTGGCGGGTCTACAACATTGAAGGTGGAATGAGAGATAGAGCATGCGAGTGGAAGGGGGATGGGTTTTGAGACTTGAGAAGCGAGAAGCGAGACTTTGAAGGAGGAACGGGGAGGGTTTTGAGGAGGGTAGAGAAGAGGAGTGAGGGAAAAGTGAGGTGAGAGAGAGGGGAAAGATGATGATGGATTGGGGGATATGAACCCTGGGTAAATCATTTGTAATAATTGAGAGTGAAAACAGAAACAGCATCTTTTGAAAGAAGACTTGGGGTTTTTGAGGTTGTGCATGTGATTTGTGATGTGATTTGATTTGATGTGACGTGTGAGTTGTAATTCGATCTAATGGTTCAAGGATTGAGGAGTTAAAGCTATGATAGTCGTACTTGAGAATGCGAAATTTAAAGGTAGTAGAACTCAATCAATTTGAATTTGAATTCTTTTGGTAGGAGTAGATGATTTTGGGTTTTGATATACCATCTATCTAATCCTGGGAACCCGGTGAGCTCGGACCAGTCATGTTGTTAGCATTCCAGACGTCATTGAAACCCCGTCACTTCCTCAAGTGTTTCCTCCGCCACTACCACAATGTAACCTTGCTTGAAACCTTTTTTTCTAACTCCAACTCTAAATTGTTTCTTCTCATAAACCTGCATACTAATAATCTTCCAATACAGTGAAAATGGATGAACCCATGAATTTAATTTCCGTGCTTCGTCTAACCACTCCCAACGAGTCTATCCGCGATACTCTCAATACTTCTCGACCCCTCATCACTCATCTTAATGCAGACACTACATGGCTTCTTTCGATACCCTACCTTGAAGCAGCTGAAAATTCGTTCAATAAAGCGTATTATCACATATTGATTGATCCATGGCTACGCGGTGGTCAAAGTGATGTTGCTGCCTTCTTCAGTCAACAATGGCATGCCAATCCCAGCGCAGTGCAAAGTATCGCAGAGATTGAAGAGCTCATCAAGAGTATCGAGGGACTTGCACTTGGGAAAGAAATCACAGGTGATGGAAGCTGGATTGATGCGGTAGTAGTGAGCCATGAATTCACAGACCACATGCACAAGGAAACCTTACTCGAAATTCCAAATGCGGTTCCGGTATTTGCAACTTCGAAGGCTGCGGCGGCGATATCGTCTTGGGCGCATTTTGGCCATGTGGAAGAAATTCTTAGGTTTGATGGGGATTGGAGAGAATCTTCTACGGAGTATTTGCCAGATTGGGTGGGTATATCGAGGGTTGCGAAAGCGGGTGTGTATTTACTATATTACCATTCTTCTATCATGATTACATTCTCGACGTTTTCAGAGAGGAATATTTCGGATGGAGAGGCAAATGAGAATATACCTGAAGCTGTGATATATACACCTCATGGAATCGACCCTGGAGATCTTACATTGGTGGGAACTGCTCAACCTCCTTTCCGAACCCTCGCTTTACTACATGGATTGCAGGATATTTCGTTACCTCGAGCACAATTGAATAAAGGGGCACATAATGGATTGAAGGTTCAGAGGTTGTTGAATGCGAAGTACTGGGTTGGTACGCATGATGAAGTCAAGGTGGGTGGAGGTATTGTGAGCTGGTTCTTGAATCGTAAAGCCGTGACGCTGAAGGAAGCGTTGGAGAGAGAAGTTGAGGAGAATTGAGAGAGTGGTGATGTAGAAAAGGTAGGAGATATTAAGTTTTTGGAAGTGGGGAATGGCGAGAGCTTAGTTTTGATGTAATGGTTTTCTAATTTATTCCAAGCGGTCTTTGCAAATTCTGGTATATTTTCAAAATATATAATTTTTACTGAAGAAAGTTTTTAGGTGCAATCAATTCTGAAAGGACTTGTATTCATTGGCCGAATTCGTCTTTGATCCTTGTTGTTGTATATTTATTTCAACCATTGGTTGTATGCTTTCTTTGTTTCTTTGTGCTGGTTGGAATGACAGTCGTCCATTCTCTCTCTACAGCGACAGCAAATGTTTTCATAGTGTGCCTCCGATTATATCCATCGGCAAGATAGCTAAACTAAATTGAAAATTTTTCACTAACAGTCCTTGCCCTACTATTGAACATGCCTCCTCGTCCATGCTGGCGACCGCAAGTACCTCGTACTGAGCTTGCGGACATATACGGCCATCTCGCGGAGCCGGAACTTCAAGGTATTATACCATTGAAGAGCGGCCTCACGCCAGTAACTTTGAAACCGCATTCTACCGATCATGAGAGAAAATTCGCAGATGATGTGCGCTGGCTACAGAGGCTTTACTATGGAAGTGTGTAAATCTCACTATAGATTGCAGATCTTTGCTAACATGTTCTGCCTCCAGATTTCACCGTTGCTGAGTTGGAGAGGTTGGATGCCTTGGCACCACTTTACCACATCTATGAAGATGATACTGCGATTAACCCAAATACTTACATTACCATCCATCCCGTGATGCAAAGAAAAAAGTGGGATTATCCGTTGCCAAAACACTTAGCCGACTTTCCTTTGGGAGGAGACTTGGATGGGTACTGGAATGCTGTAAGTGAAAGACTTCCTATGGCGAGTGCAATTGGTGGTTTTGATGATGACGGCAGGGTACGGACGATACTGCGTGGGAAGCCATACTTCCATCTATTCGAATAGCAAGCTTATATATCTCGCATGCTGATTTGTGGCCATGGTAATTACACCTCTAGTTCTATGTAGTTCACGATTAAGTTTGCAAGTATAGGTTTGATGGTCTGCTTGCCGCCGAATGGACTGAAATTCCACAGTCGGAGGTTCCCTTTTCCTTGATGACTCCACGTTCAGGCTGGAAACGATTCAATACTAGAGATCCTCTAGTATGCGGAACTGAAGCAGGTAAAAGAAACGTCCGAGACAAAATATTGAGCCATTCTAAGAATATATATTTCCGCCTCACAAGTTCTTATACCGATCCAGCAAACGGTGTTCTAGCAGTAGATCACAAGCTTGGAAGTATTGCTGGACAAACGTTAACCAGCGCAATAAGCAATATTTCTGTCGTAACCATTAGTTTCCATGCCCTCGCAGCTTTGCTTCCTGGAACGGTCGAAAAATTGAATACTGCAGAAAGACGTATGGTTCAAGGAGAAGTTGTAAAGACCATCATACATGAGCTTGGTGTACGCTATTTTCTTTAAAGCCTCGGTTTGGAAGTCTTTCGTCTTAGTCTAACTTAGTATAGCATGTCCTTTTTCAGCAAACGTACAAAGCCTATTTGCCCAACCATAATGGCACGGAGATATATTTTCATCAGGAAGTAATTTCGGAAATGTAAGTAAATCATTACTCACTTTGAGCTTTTACTAATTTTTCTAGGGGGATATCGGTGAGTGTTTGCTGAATGTTAGTAGCTATAGAATACTGATATATTATCATTTGCTTCTAGATGGAGCAGAGTGTAGGTGGATTCCTAGTCGAGGGAAATATCAGCAAATATATTAATTTCGATTCAGGTATATGGCGGGACTACACGATCTCTGCGTAGTGCACAAGATGATTCGCTGCTCGATTTGGGTAAGCATATTTCCTATCCCCATGCAATCCAATATCCTAGTCTGTATGGTTCCTGGCCAAAAAATATATTTCAATGGCCATTATCATATCACGCTAACTCATCGTAGAGGGGGGAGTTATGTTTAAGTAAGCAACGGCTACTAATAATAACTATTCCTTTCGTCTTACTCAAAGCAGTGATATCAACAATGTCGGCACTCATGGTAATGAAGGGAACCCGGTCCTACTCAACAAACCACCGGTGATTACTCCATCCCTTCGAGCTGTTTCTTCCCGCATTTAATGAAGCATGATGTACTTCGGCAGTGCTGATTTAGTATCGAATCACATAGGACTTTTATAGAGCTATATATTGGCCTGTTTCTATTTCTTGGTATAGTAAGTACTGAACTGCTTTTATTATTCATCGCGATACAATGAATTACATGATTTGAGATTGATCTTTTTTCCCTTGAATTTACATGGCTCGGTCCCCTTAACGGGTTGATAAATCGTCGACATGTTGACACATTTTAGTGGATATGGGAAGCAAAAGCAGATTCGAATATTTTGTTAGGAAGTGAGTCCAATCTACTTTTCCTCCAAAGTCGTTACTATGAGTGGAAAGCTGAGATCAACAGATATGGAACCGAAACTGTGAAATATAAAAAGGTCACAGGTACAAAGACTGATCTTAAGGAAGATGGTACGAGATTCGCTGATACCAGGGATCCGTTCACCGAGTTTGAGGGCATACCAAACAATGATCAACATACCAGGTTAAGATCGGAGACAATGGATACTTCAGAGCCCCCTCGCAAACGAAGAAGGGTCCCAACAGCCCCAGCCGCCGTTGTGCGGAAGGCTCGTACTTTCCGAGGGCCAAGGCGCAAGCAGGAATTGAATCCACAAATTGATTCGCTTTCTGAATTCTTAGATCTAGATTTACCGCCTTGTCCTCGGTTCGACGAGATTAGCAGGTATTTAATCGATCATCGTCGAGAGTTGGCCCTGCACACAATGTGTTTTGCCATGCCTGAGCATACTTTGGTAAGAATGACTTTCAGTCTTGGGCCGTTGGTCACAATTTTGACGGTGGCGTAAAGCTAACTATATGCGCAGCGTGATTATATTTTACGACTTGGTGGGCTGGAAATTAGTGCCAAAGAATGGCGTGCGTATCTGCTTCATTGCGAGGCCGTCCCGTATCTCTTCAGGTATTTTACATGACTTCCATATCAGGCGTAGATGCTAATGGTGTGTAAGGTTCCAGCCGCATGGAAGAATTCGTGACATCTCGACTTATCGTGGCTCCATCCAACTTCATGCTTCAAGCTGGCCCAAGACGGATCTTCCACCCTTCAAGGCAACAGATACAGGGGATGCAACTTTTATGAGGAACCTCATCAAAGGTATGAGACTTTGCATCGCTATTGACGCTCTTTCGAAAAAATACGAGCAATTTTTGGATCAGATATGGCTACATTCTGTTTTCTGGGATGTCGACATTGAGACCTTCCTTACTTTGTTCAACGCCGATGTCAAACAGGGTGATGGAGTAGCGAGCATGGTTGGACTAATTTTGATGACCAAGAAAGAAGTTGAAGATTTGATACAGGTTTTGGCATCTATTCGACTAGTACTTACGTGATTGACAATATATTCTGTGAGATCTGAAATTAACCAGTGGTCATTTTAGTTGGGCGCCAAAGGGCATCATCCGTCGCTTACCACTAACTACTACGGAATCTAAAGAACTCACCAGTGGAGGAACATGCTTAAGAGATATTATTCTGCCCAAAGGTCGATCACTGATTGATTGGGATGCGGGACATGAGGCTTTGTGTGAGGTGAGTAAATCGTCTTTTGAACTCCCCTAGCCTTGCTCAAGTTATGTTCTTGACTGCTCGAGTTCCCTATTTATTTGTGTGCTTTTTTTGAAGCCGCAAGATACATCGAGATTTGATGGCTGATTATTCCAATTCTAATTAGTGGGATGACGACGATATGGTAACTGATCTGGAAGAGCTGGACGAGGGGGACACGGGTATCACGTATGCTGACGGGCGACACGAAAGCGCCAAGGAATACGCGACGCGCACCGAACCGCCACCCGTCAAATCGCAAGCACAGTTGGAATCGGAGGAATACGAGCAGCAGATCTCGGCTTTGGATAATTCGATTCTGGCATATATTACGGCGCACGCGGAGGCCTCTGACGAGGAGATTTTTGACAAGTCGTTTTGGGAATTGTGGAAGGGGTTTTATCCCGATGGGGCGAGGGAGGATGCGCTGGAGGAATTTGGTGATTCGTTGCCGCATGTTAGGGCGTTGGGGGAGGGGGGGGAGGGAGTTGCGGGGCAGGGTGTGGATTTGGAGAGTGTTATGAAGGCTTTGATGAAAGGAGGGGAAGGGG